>JANKKB010002572.1:8134-24000 GCA_026225775.1 Bursera palmeri
ATATATATATACATATACATATATATATATATATATATATATATATATGTATATGTATATATATATATATATATATATGTATATGTATATGTATATATATATTGCATGTTTCAGATGGTAACTTATTACCTAATTTTTGAGTTTTACTTTGTCTGTTCACCGTTTAATGTTTGCATAGCCTTCTGCTCCTTTTATGTGACTATTTGCTTAGTAAACAGTTAAAATTTATTTTATTTCTTTTATATAAAGTCTGTAAGTTATAGAAATCTTTGATACAATGATCTCCTATGAATTATTTCATAACTTTATTGTTCTGATGGTTGTTTTATGATTCTCCCTGATAATAATGGCAATAAAAACATTGGTTAGGCAAGGTTGGAATGCAAACCTTGCAAAAGCACTTGCAAAGTGTCTGCACTCTCCTCTCATTGGACATGCATTGCAATTTGGTCTACTCTTCGTACAAAAAACCTGCATAGATGTTAAGGCATGAATGTTTGATTCTATCTATCTATTTATTAATGGTTAATAGCAATTTGTGTTTCAATTGATGCACCATGAAATGTCAAAAATGAATTTACCTTTCCAAATGTAATCAGCTGGTAATGTAGCTCATACCTGCACCATAATAGTAAAGCAATCAGTATAACACTTAGCAAATTGAGCAATTCTCCAAGCACGTTGCTTGAAACATTGCTCTGGAGAATACCAAAGTTTTTAAAGAGTTATTAGTGTTACAGTGTTCGTTGATCTAGTTTGCAGAGTCTAGGCCACAAATATTTCTGTATTGATTCCAACATCGGGTACCTAGAAGAGGAATCTGATTAGCATTTCTGAGCAGAGGAAAAAATTGGGGCATATTGGTTAGTGACCTATATTACTTACAATTCCAGTAGGTGCAACTGAAGTGACTCAGGCAGTGGCTGCAGAGGGACCCATCCCAATCTAACTGCTATACGTCCAACATTTGTGTCAACCTTCATTACAATACAATGAAATATGTTGATTGTGAGATCTTGTTCACCTTTTATAGGCTATACATTGGTAGTTTTAGATTAACCTTACCGGAAAAGCAAGGTGATGAAGAGTTAAAAGCCGCACACATTCTACACTTTTCAACCCGAGTCCACGTATACTTAACAGATAATCCCTGCAACATAAACATATTTTTAGAACAAAAAGGTATTTAATTGTACGGGGGGAGTTGTTGGAAGATTTGAGGAGTTGAAATTTTGAGACTTACTTTGCTTTGTCAGGGGGAACATCTCTTAACCATTCAAGATCAATGCTATCATGGTCTTGGACAAGTCGGTTCAAGAATTCCTGCAATATTGTGCACCTATTATTCATCTTTCTCAAAAATATCTGAATTTAGTTGTATTATACAATCATAGAGATTTTTGTAGCTGATGCTATCAAACTTGCAGGTTTGTAATGTAGAATATAGCACTTGTACCTTTATTCTCTCTGCTAGCATGTTGTTCATCCCCCTTTCTTTGATAGCATTAGAGATCTCCTTGACATCGGCACATCTTATGGCTTCATAGTCCAGTGAGTCCATTGTGTCTTTACTTCTTTCTTTTTTTGGGCCATTGCTCTGAACCTGTTTTCTTAATCTATCCCAGTCAATTGCATTCTTTTTTTCACTATTAGCTTTCCCCTTTTTAGATTTTGAAAATTTGGGACTTGCCTCACCATATGACTGACGATTAGAAATTACTTGCTCTCTTGAATTTGGTTCAATCACTTGATTTTCAGAGAGCTTATTTACCACAGAGATTCTCCCATTAATACAAGTTTTTTCTGTAAGCTCAGGGCAATTTGGAACATGCTGCACCTTAGCAGGTGTTTCCGCAAGATTTACAAGCTCTGGATGTGACCTGCTTTCACAGGAAGGTTGATTGTATTTAGAGTGAGATCCAGGCTGAGAAACTGTTTGCTGTTGCATAGTGTCTTTCCTTAATGGTGCAGGTGGACTCATTGTTGACATTTCTTCTGGCATCGCTATTGCATTCTGTTGGACTGTTGTTTCACTTACATCTTCTGCCAGTTGTCTATTGCTTTGGCTTGTATAACCTACATCTTTTGCCTTTGGAAATCCATAAGCACTTGAAGGCTGAGAAGATATACATTCTCCACTATATATTTCGGAACATTCCAATAGTTCTGAGTAAGAAGTCATGTGCACCTGACAGTTGCTGGAAGGAATTGGCAGTAACTGATTCTGTGGACTGTTAATATTGAGTAATTGAGTAAATGTTAAAGAGCTTCCAAAGTGCTCTATGCTGTCAAGTCTTGATTCTTGCTGGATATTTTCTATATCATTCAACTGTATATGCCCATGCCCATACCGCTCTTGAAACTGAGACTTATCATTTAGGCAATTGTAAATGTCCTGAAACAAGGTGGCATCTCCCTCCTGTAGAAAATTTGTTGAACCATGAACCTGGTTGGCTTGGCACCCAGAGGTAGGATCTTCTGTTTCTGAGTTGGAGCCTGAGTAGGATTTGATTCCTGCGCCTTGGAGGATCGAGGAACTAAAAGAATCTTGCGGTGATATGACTTCTTCCTCCAAGCTATGACTATGTGCCTCCAGTAAACTTGTTCTTTCTATCCCTGATGTCTCACTTTCCCTCTGAGGTTCTGTTGGTTCATGGGGTGTCATGGAGCTTTGGCTGCTTAGTGGATGCCTTGGCACCTGTTCATTCCATTGGATGGCATCATCCAGGTTTAGCATGCACACTTCTGGTTCATCTACCAATATATTCATACTGTCCATGTTACATGTTCTGTTGTTTGACTTAAGAGGAAATCGTGCTGCCAAAGACATGAAGGCAGAGCTGCAAAATGGGAAAGTTAAAGAATTTGTTCAATTAAGATTAAAGATTTATTTATTATTGCTATTATTATTATTATTATTTTGGTACAATTTAGTATCAGAATTATTCTGAAACCTAGAGTTACCTTGAGAGATGGTCTGAAACATTCTGAGTAAGGAAAACTCCTATCACTGAGTCAACAACTGATCCCTTCCATTTTGAGAAGCGTCTATCTCCTGTAAGAGAATGTTGCAGATTCTGTTAAAATAGAGGTATCCTTTGTGGGTTGCTAAAAAATTTCTAGACTAAGGTTTCAGTTAATTCTAGTTGTAAGTAGTGAAGTTTTATTATATATGAGAGGTGCATGTTGGAACAATGGTAAAATATGCAACTAAGCAAAAAAGAAACGAAAGACAAAGAAAGGTCTCCAGAAAGATAGTCAAGTTCAATTTTGTTTAATTTTTATTAAATTCTGTGGATTGGGGAGCGTTTTTTCTTGTGTAATTGTCTCTCTGTCCATATGTTTGCATTTTCCTTCTAAACATGATGTGTTCTTGTTATCAGCTACCAACTGCCCCTGATGTAAGCCCTTTTTGCTAGAATATCAATGTTATTGCTAACAAAAAATTGATTAGCAAGTAAAAAAAATTCTATTCAAGAATTACTGATGACTCATATCTGTTTTCTCATCTTATGTTCTCATGCTTTTGCTAAATACTACTTCTTTAGAACAAAACCACTTACGGTGTTTCCATGCAATAGTGACTTTCTTTTTTTTCTCACGGGTATAGTGTTTCTTTTTTTGGAACATTTTGTTCTTGACAATTATACAATTCTGTGATTAATAGTGATGGCCACATTTTAGGAAAAGAATATAAAGTAGAGGATATTACCTCAAGGGTACATAAAACGGACATACTGGACTTTACATGATTCAAACTTAAGGAGTAAGAACTCTACCTTGTACAAGATGCATTCTTGCAATGAATGAATCAGCTCGACCTTGGAAAACTCTCCTTTCCTCTTCCCACCATTTCTCCTTTTCCTTATCCATTTCTTCAGGGCCTTCATTTCCTTCCTTGCCCATCAATAGATTCCAGATTCTATTTGTCTCTGCGTCAAGGTCCACCTTAGGCCTTGGCTTACGTTTCTTGACGAATTCAAAACCTTCGTATGGAACAATTTTACCATCTTGTTTGTATGGAACAATTGCATTTTGCTCTTGCTCCTGTACATGGTTGGTGCTTCCATTAAGATTGAGACTGTTGAATCTATGTATAATCTCATCCATTGGAATGGGATAAATTTTTTCAACCAGTGGTCCTGCATCAAATAAGAAAAAGAGTATAGATAATTATAGTATGTCAAATACACTGGAAACTACATCAGCCCCTTGAGATGCTTCAGTTGATGGAAGTCTTTTTTGAAGGAAAATACCTCTTCTTTCTGCTGAATATTGGTGACGATCATACAAATCTTTTCTCTGTTCTGACAACATCTGATCCATTCTAGATGAAGCTGATTTGGTTAGATTCTGCTCAACATTTTTCTTTGCTGAAACATGAGTGCGGTATGTTTTGGGTGCCAGCCTGTCTGCAGGTGCAGGGGCTCCGACAGGGGGAGTCAGTGGGAGCAAGTTATGGTTCTCACTTGCAGTTGAGGATGCAAAGTCAAGGACAGAAGTCAATCTGTTAGTTTTTCTCATTTTTTCTGTGTGTAAATGCTGTGCAGAAAAAACATGTTCTTTTGACAAGTTATACCCAGAAGCCATAGATTGAGCGTGCCAGTCACCGTTAAGTTCATTGACAGCACTATTTCCCATCTTTGCAATGTTATATCTTCCCGAGTGAAAGTTCACTGTACCATTTCTCTGTAATGGAGATCCATTGCCATTGATATCGCTTGCAGATTTTGTTTGAACTTGTATTGAGCAATCTTTAATTGTATGAACACTAGAAGGCTTTCCATTTACGATTGTATATAGTCCATTCTCAATTTTCTTTTTCTTGTGTGCCTCGGCAGGACCTGCATCAATACTGTTGCTGTTTCTGTGCAATCCATCCATCTGAAATATGTCTTGGTAGGGCAAAGAAGAACCCACTGAATTTATAACATGAGGGTGTTTCTGCTCGATTGCATGAGAATATTCTCTCTTGGATCCTCTAGCTACTTGAAAACTGGAAGAAGTCTCTGGTGCTGATTGAGGGGTACTTGGAGGAATTGGTTGTCTGGTTCTCTCTAGGTTTTCAAAAATGGTATTTGCTTGAAAGACAGTCTGTCCAATTCCTTCTGCATATATTTGATGCTTGATGGGAGTGTATCCATTTTTGCTACTCTTTTGAGATGCATCAGTAATTCTTGTATCTACAGTACTTGCAATGACATTTAAATTTTCCATGTGAAAATCTTTTCTTGGAGGTAGTGAGGCTGCACATGCTTGCCTTTCTGGCATTGATATGTAATCAGCCACAGCCAGGATTTCACTCATGGAAAGGGTTTGGTTACAAAGTATTCCCGGTTGCTGGTGGGTTTGGTTACTGACTGCTTCTGGTTGATGGTGGGTATGATTACTGACTATTCCTGGTAGCTGGTTTTCTACAGGCAATCCATTTTGTTGGCCAATCATCGTAGTTGACTTGGTTCTGTACCTGCAGTCAGTTAAATTGTCCATGGCTTTGGTTTGAGAATACAAGTTTAAGTTAAAAGTCCTCTGATACCTCTGTTGCATCTCCTCCTGCTGACTAATTCCTTCACCCTGATTCTCATCTCCAATTTTTTCCAATTCAAAATTCAATGATCTTCTGCATGAACTAGCAACAGCTCCAGTACTTGGATCACTAGTGCCCCTCAGAATATCTGCCTGTTGGGTTGCTGATTCTTTCAGGCCTTTCCTGCGCTCATACTTCCTCTTTCCACCAGGGTGTTCCTTTGTTTTAGTACTTTTAGGAGTCGCAGTCTTTGGAGTCTTTTTGCGTTTGCCTTCTACAATTACTTTTGGCCTGTGCTTTCTTCGTTTTGGTGGTTTCTGCTGTGGTGTCTTGTTAAGGTCAATGCCTTGGTCATTTGCATTGTCATAGTCCTTTTTCTCCTCGGGCGTTGAAATTGGAATTACAGTAGATGGTGCAACATTTTGTAAATGTTCATCGTAATTGCACCGAATGGTTTCATTTCTGAAGATTGTGAGTAAATTCTCCTGCTTGTCCTTTTCCTGACTTGAGCTGACATCCATTGAAATATTTTCATTTCCAGAAAGCCGGTTGGCCTGCAACTTCTTGAACTGATCTGGTGTTACCAGCGGCAATTTGGTTGTGACACTTGAAGCTACATCAGCTTCTGTTCTTGAGAAATCTCCCCTAGAAAGCTGCTTGTTCTGAAATTTCAACAGTTCTTGAGTTACTGTTGAGAATGGCGGTGTGGAGGCGACACATAAACCTGCACTGACTTCTGTTCTTGGTGCTGAATTTAGTTTGTAGTTGGACTGGTAAGCAATGGGGAATCCATCTGTATGAAAAGCAATTCTTAATGAAATACATATTTGATCAAAATAAAACAAGTTGAAACCTGATGATTAAGTTGTTCTAGTATTGTTTCTAATTCATCATTATATTCTTTTCTGGGGCATATTTGTAATTTTGGATGGGTTTTGGTTGGTATGGTATTTCAACATTTGGAGAAATATTGTTGCCTTCCCCAATAAACACACTTAATTGCTTAAATTTGTCAGAAAACTCCCTTGAAAAGATTTATGTTTATTTGAAGAACCTCACTTGCTTGAGAGGCTATTAATATTTTTAGATCAGCTGGATCTGTCTTTGGACCATATTGTACTGGTCAATCATTTGCCCCAAAAATTCCGATGACCTATGGAGTTTTAACAGAAAAAGACTTCAAGAAGGATGGAATTGTAAAATCAATTGAATGAGAGGCATTGACCTTCCATTGGTTGCTGCGAAGTAGTATTTGGAAGACACAAAAAAACCTGTAGAAGCACTTTGATGAGGAAGACAAAAGAACTGGAAAAGGGGTGAGGGAAGTACAAATAGGTGCTTCCTTTCCATTTTGGGGTGAGGTTGGGGAAAAAAATAAATAGATTTATTTGTATCATGCTGAAAGCCCCTATTAATCCTGGCAACTGTTAGGAAAACGTCAAATTGTTAATTTCCTTTTTTCTTTCCAAAAGATTTATTAAATCTCGATGGTCACCGAAATTCACCATGAAGAAATGATTTCACCTGTAAGAAACCTTTCATTCTAATCTGGTTATTACTTCAAAACATGCAGTGTTTAGTGATAGAGTGGCATGACAAAGAATTGATTGAATAACATAATATCGAATGCAGATTAAGTTCTTTGCTGACATTTAGACTACTTGTTATCAAAGAAAAATGGGCAGATATAACAAGATTATAGTCACTTACCTGGAGATATCAACTGAAAGATGCTACCGTTACTCGGTAGGCTTGAACTAGGGCTGTGAGCTTGGTTGTGAATCAACAAATTACTCGAGTTCGATGCTGCCCAGTTCTCGACTTGAGAATTCAAATTTGGAATCAGAGCTCTGTTTCCCAAGCTTGTACTTCTGCCATTACTTCTGTTTGCAGAGGCAAGTGCAGCTGCATTCTTTCTCGCCAACAAATTGATCGAATTGTTCCGGCCTGAACTTCCATTAGATAAGGCTTGTGCACAGGAGGCTGCAATTTGATTGATCTTTCGGCTTCTCTCATGCAAACTAAAATCAGTGTCACAATGATAGCCTTCATTTCGACCTGCTTGTCCAATTTGATTCAATTTATGAACGGCTCTGTTGTAATTTGGCATCTCCTGTATATGTCCAACAGGAATCCCAGCCAGCTCTTGCCAGTTTTCTCTAGGCACTGGTCTACCATATCTATCCAGCAATACTGGATTAGGTCTCGTGGGAATTGGCTTTTCAGGTGTTAATGGCATCCATGAACCCATGAAACCGAATTCTTTCCCCTGTGGAACTGAAATCCCTTCTCCAACCTTAATCTTTGAATCAGGCCACCAACATAAATCACAAATACCACTCTTCCTTCTACTCCTCTGTCATGATAACTGAAATCCCCTTACGTTCAAGCTCTAATTCTCCTCCTCTACTAACTAAATTCAGCAGCAAACTGCCAAAGTTTTGATTTTACCACAAATTCCCCTCTCCTCTCCCACCCCATTGCCAGAACCCATCATGCTAAGATCCCCAAACACATTTCTCACTCAAACAAACAATTTTCATCCAACAAACCAGCAATCAAGATCCTCTCAGGTAAACAAAAACAAAACAGAATCTCTGATAAAATGCTATGAAGGAAATGCCAAGATATTTCTCGACAACTGCAGCCAGCTATATTTCCTTATCTTTTAGCTCTGGAAAAAATATGGGAAAACATGAATACCAACAATGGAAACAAAGCTATGTAACACAAGTACAAATTTTTCAAATAACAGCTGCTACAAAATCTTATTACATTTAATTCAATTCATTCATTCATTGAATAAAATCACAAAAATAAATAACAAATTTATAACAAAATCTTCAGCGAATCTTTCTTTGAAAAGCCAAGAAAAAAGAAAAAAAAAATGCATGTAATAACTGATATGGGTTTTCGTCAATACTTGTAATTCTAGCTAAACGTGGAAATAAATTACTAAAAAATGTATTGATATGCAACTCACCCAGCTCGCTCAACTCACCGATCTGTTACTGAGTCAATTTGGTGTTGTTGGAAATGCCGAAGAAACAAAAACTTTGAGTCAGTCTTCAAGAATTAGAGAGAGAAAGTGTTGAGAAAGAAAAAGGGAGAAACAGGAACCAAACTGATACCGTAAATATTTTGTTATATTTTATTGTTGTTAAAACAATTTTTTATTATTATATAAAAGATCAATAAACATGTTCCGCTTGGGCACCCCTCTTTATAAACCGGGCACACATGAAGAACCTTGACTTCCCAGTCTTGCTTTTCGCTGCATTAAGAATCTGAGATTTGCTATCACATTTTTATTACGCTTCAGGAGTTTGACGTGAATTTCGCAAAACGAAACAAAAGCAGTAACAACAACTAATTTCATTTCATCTCATGTATTAATTTTGAAATAATTTTTTTTTTAAATTTCAAATATATATTTAAGTATTTTTATATAATTAAATATTCAAAATAAGTTTTTATATGTTGAATAATATCTGACTAGAAAGATAAAAATAATTTTTTCTGCGTTAAAATAAAATCATGATAAGGTTATTTTTCAAAAACTTTTCTCAAATATTTTCTTTTATAAAAATAATTTTAATAATGAAAAATATATATTTCTTTATCAATTAGACAATCATAAGTTTTTAATTAAAAAAAAAATCTTTCAAGATCTAAGATCATAATGAAATAAAGTGATGTTCTTGCAAACATTTTTATTATTTTCCAATTTGTACTTGATGAAAATAAAATGTTTTTCTTTTTCTTTATCCAAATAAATGATTTAAATAATAATAATTATGGCTCAGTTTCTGTCTTAAAGGAGTGCTCCTTTCTAAACTTGGAGTGCTTAAATAACTTAACGTGTACAACAAATTATTAACAAATCTTGTCCTTGTTTTCTGTAACAATCAATATTATTAAATAATTAAGATATTAATTAATTAATTAGTAAATACTAATCGCTTTAAATTGAGTAAATGGGCTGTAAAAACAGTCAAAGTAACTCCAAGATTTTGGTTTAATTTGAGTAATTAATTAAACAAATCTTTTCTGGCTAATTAAGTAGGCATAATCATAGCTTGGGGTCATTTTGGTAATTTTTTATTCCTAGAACTAAAAGTGGAAGTCAGGGAGTGTTTGGGGGGTTTGTAATCGTGTGGTTGTAACTTGTAAGGACGTGTTTGGATGGTGGTTTGTTTGCGTTTGGCCTAACTTATCACGTGATTCCGCAAAAGCACGAGCAGAGCTTCGGGGCTTGACCTTGAAGTTAGAGCAAGTACTAACAAAGAGAAAGAGAGAGGCGCCCACAAGGCACAGAGTGAGCAAAAATAGTGTAAAGATTTTCCGAATAGAATATAATTAAAATTAAAGTTAGCAAATAGTAAAGCTTGCATGAGACTTGAGATTACGTACACTGACATCCAACATGCTTCTTTAATGTTACCGGCCACTTTCCAAGGTGTTTTTATAAAAAGCGACTTGAAATAATTTTTCAAAATAAAATAAAATAAAACTTTCTCGTGTTTTGTCTTAATGTAATATAAAATTAAATTCAAAGATATATTTTTTTAAAATTATTAAATAAATATCTATTAATGATTTTTTAAAATTTACTTTTAATGTATATTTAGATAAAAAGAGAGATGATAGCTGAGGACTTGTTACGAGAGCGTATCTTCTAAAGATATTTAAAGAATTAGTATCGTTCAATTCTTGTTGACAAATTTTGACTTTTAACTATAGGGACAAAAATATACTCTTGCAAGACAAAGAAATGAATTATTCTTTATTCTACTTCGTCAAATTTATCTATGTTTATTGATATTAATATATAAGACTGTTTTTCACTCTTTCAAAATGCTTTCAAAGGTATCAAAAGCATTTGCCAAGCATATTTTGTCGTGTTAATTGTTTAACAACTTCCAAAAATGTCAAAATTACCTTATAATTGTATTAATAAAAAAAAATCTTCTACATTTATTGTATTATATGAAGTATATAAAAAAAACAATTTATTTGTCCTCATTTTAAATAAAGAAGTTTAATTTAAAATAATATTCTAATGAAGGTTTTAACTTAATCTAATAAGATTTCAAATAGCTCTTCTACTCCCTTTAATTATGTTTTTATGTTTATTATTTTTAAATAAAACTAAGTATTTCCATGAAGTAATTTGTTTTCTATTATTCAAAATCATAATTTTGGAGTCTTCCTCCAATTACCCGATAAATTATTAATATTGAGTATGCAAAAGAAGTTATTGGTTTTGCGGCTTAAGTAAGAAAAGAATAAAATTGAAGACAAATAAGCTAATGAAAGATGAAAAAGGTTATGAATCTCTTTTCTTACTCCACTAACAAGCGTTTCCAAATTTTATATGGTTAATTTCACAAAAAATTCAAAATTAGATATTATTTTTATCTTTAAAAAAAATAGATATCATAACCACAAATTAATATCGACAGGTTTTTAGCTGTTTGTTTTTAATGTTTGACATGTCAAGAGACTAAAAAAAGTTATAAAATACTAAAGATTGATAATAATTAAAAAAAAAAACTCTATATTAGATCTAAGTTATTTTTTATCTCATCTCTTATTTGAATTTTTTTCAAAAATTCAAAATTTTATGTTCACATAACAAAATAAAAGGTCACTATCATGCAGAGTATTTTATAGGGTTAATTTCAAAAGCATGAAAATTATAAATTATTTTAAAAATTTAGATAGCATAATCATAAATCAATATATCAGGTTTTCAATTATCAGTTTCTAACGTTCGACAGGTCAAAAAGTTAAAAAAAAGGGTCACATCATGTAGGGTATTAATAACAAAAACTACTCACTCCAACGTCTGAGGGGTTATCGTATAACGAAGTTTGCACGTGGAACAAGGCAGTTTTAATGGATGCATTTCGCATGGCGGCTTTTCTAGGATTCAGAAGAAACTAATGATAACATCTAAATAATTGAATATTATACTTCTAATAAATTATCCTTTTTTCTATAAAAAGAAGGTGTCCCTATCATTTTTATTAATTTAAATATTTTAGAATTTGTTCTTACAACATACGTTAAGATTGACTTTTATCGATATTAAATAATATCAAAAGTTATATTAAAAAGTTTAAATCATAATAAATTATTTTATATAATTTGATAATGATAGTTAATAATTAAATATCATTAGTTATTAAAAGGGTTATCATTTATTTATTTATTTGTCACTCAATATATGATATATCAATTTGTATATAAATATAGATCAATTTAAAGTTCATTATCAATAAAAGAATAGTGAATAATATATATATATATATATATATATATTTTAAATTAAAGATAAATAACCAGTTTAGAGGGGCACCAAATAAAAATAGTCTTCCTCTAATATTTGAATATATCTATCCAACTTCACCTAAATGCCAAAAACATCTCACTATATATATTTTAGTTTACTCTCTTGACTATACTCCTCCTTTAAAAATCGCTTATCCATCCCCAGCAAACACTTTTAATGTCTCAATCAGATCTCCGTTTACAATGAAAAACAAATACAACTTGGAAGATCGGATTTGAAGTTGCTACATTGCAGAGAAGAGATAAGTAATGTATCACTCTTTGTTATCCTTTTTCTCTATTTTTTATGGAAAGTATTTCACTGGAATTATTAGTTATCTTATCTTATACATTAATCTTNACAATGAAAAACAAATACAACTTGGAAGATCGGATTTGAAGTTGCTACATTGCAGAGAAGAGATAAGTAATGTATCACTATTTGTTATCCTTTTTCTCTATTTTTTATGGAAAGTATTTCACTGGAATTATTAGTTATCTTATATTATACATTAATCTTGAAAAAAATAGAAGTGAGATAGTTTGTAGTTAGATTGTAGATAAACTTATCATTAATATGAAATCTAAATATGAAAAAGAGTTGTAAATCTAAAGATATTAAACTTGTGATCGATAGAGATAATGGGTTAACGGTAGAGTTAACGAGTGAATTGATNGTTTGCAGCATATTATTATCAATAAAATTTTAAGAGAGTTTCTCTGTTCTAGAAAGCTACAATATAGTTTTCTTTTTTAATCTCGCGTTTCCGCCTCGTCAATTGATATAGTTGACAGGTTAATGGGTAGAATTAACAAGTAACGAAGAAGTGAGAAAATGTTAATCGATAGAGTTAATGGGTTAACAGGTTAACGAATTAATAGATAAAGTTAGCAAGTTTAGAGGTAATAAATTTTAGTTCAAAAATAAGAAAATAGAGAAGAGAGTGAAAGGAAAGAAAAGCGTATTAAGGGTATTTCTAGCGTTTAAGATAAGATGGACAAAAATATTTGAATTTACTATGATAGATTATTTTTCTTTAGCGGCTCCCTAGTCCAAGCTATTTATCTTTGGTTCCATTTTTGTTCCGATCACAAAAAGTATGAAGTGGATGAGAAATAAACGGTGGAGATGGAGGCTTTCGCCGTGTGATATTTACGCCGACAAAGTTATAGTGTCATTCTCTTATGGTTCGGTCATATCATAACACAAATACCAAGGCGCACGGTGGACCACTCGTTGGGCTTAATTGTCAAAGTCAACATTGGAGCAATTCTATCTACAACCTACGAGATTTATGCGTGCAATTAAATGAAACTACGTGTGAAAAATGATAGGTTCTCTAAATTGTGGAAAAGGTCTAAGTTAAATAAAGTGTGGGCCCGTTAAAGCTTTGTTTAGGTTGGTTCGGTGGGGCCTATCGGCGGAAGGAACCTCATAAATTGGTGCCATTTATTGGTCTGTCATCTAATGATTCGAATAGTCATTGTCGCTACTCGTGCATCACATTGTTCTCAATAATTATATTCTAGTACCAATCCGTACAATTTTCTGCTAGCAGTTTATAAAATATTTTATCAATAAAAACTAAAAATAGAAAAAAAAACATTTAACACACTTCCTATTTAAAAAATCAAATAATTTATTAACGTTCGTTAGTTTCTCAAATTTAGATATTAAAATTTATTAATTATCTTATAATAAATAATATTACAATCACTTATTTCATGAAAATGGATTACAACTCTACAATCCAAATATAGGGTCAAATTATTACTAAAAATATTCTATTTATCTGTACAATAATTAATTAAAGAGTAATAAATAAAAAATATTATAATTAAAATTGTAATGATTACACATTTAATAAAAAATATGTCATATCGAGTTGAATATATTTTGTTGTATTTATAGGATTATCCTAATTAAATACTAAAATTAATTTGTTACTTTGAACACCTTTTATTATAAAAAAAATCAAGTATATCCAATATTTTTATACACTATAGAAAATTATATAATATTTTATATTTTCCTTCGAAACAATGGGTAAAAATAATTCAAAATTTAAATATTATTTTAAGATTTTAATATGAGAATATTATCGATTCAATAACGTCACCAAACAAATAAAATAATAATACCTATAAAATAATATTAGTTTGAAGAATTTATGGATGAGAATAATTATTGATTTAACGTTACTCAAAGATAATAAAGTGATAGTCCCCACATAATATAGCTTGCAAGTTATACGGTAATTAAATGGATTAATGGTTGACCTTATCGCTAAACGATGAGGATATTTACTTTGATCCTTTAGATAAATTTTGAGAAAACATTTAGTTTCAAATTTTTACTAATATTTATCCTTAAAAAATTAATACTATTTTTCTAAAAATTAATACTTACACCATAAAAATATAGGGCTAAATATTAATTTTGGAGGGTAAATATTAGTTTAATAAAAATCTTAAATTAAATATATTTTCAAAATTTATCTTAAATGTGAGAGTAAATTCCCTTTAAACGATGTTTACTCATGTTTAATAAATGACATTGTACCTTCCTCGTAAAAGTTGTACACGGATTAATTATTTTGGTAACCTTTTCTTCACTTGGGTGTGGCTATTTGGGATTAGGTAGATAGGGATAGTAGTTGTGGCAAATCTTGAATAAAATTGAGCTATATATAAGTGAGGACCATCAACCTATAAACGATGTAACTATATCTCAACGATCCAAACGTTTTAAATAATGAAGCAAATGCTTGTTAATTTGCTTTCTACTAACTAAATCACTCCTTTTTTTTTTTTATGGGTTTTGGTCGTTCGTGATTATGGAAATATAATAACGAAAAGCAAAAAGAAACAGAAATAAAATATATAAATTAATTATGTGTAGTTTCAACGTTTGTCGTAAGAGCATATGTTAAAATCTAAAAATATATGTATTATGATGATTGTAATCATTAATCTGTTTTAAAAATTATGTTAAATTAATTACCTTATAATACTCAATGATTTTTATAATTAAAAATATATTTTTCAAAATAAATTGATGATTATACTAATAAAAAATATTTTCTTGAATGTCTTAATATATGTCATTAGGGTACAATACTAGTGATTATTATGTTTATTTATTTTATAATTGGTAAAAACCTTATAAAAGGTTATGTAAATTCATTGAAAAACTTTAGTACTTTCTTGAATTTCTATAAAATGTATAAGAACATTTTTTTTTGGTTATTTTTTCTAAAAAATGTCTATGACTTTTGTAAATAGATTATAGGTTTAAGCTATTGAGATTTATTTATTTTTTATTTAATTTCACACACCCTTGATAGCCATTTATTTTTCTAATCCATGGATAGAAAAAAGAAGTTAAAAAGTGATTTTTTTTTTTAATCAGCTCAATAACTTTCTTTACCGTTAGATTATAAAAATGAATGATTATTAAGAGGTGTGTGAAATTAAATAAAAAAAATGAAGTTATAATAGGTTGAACCTTATTATAATAAATACTAGTTGCAAGAATTGGTAAAGTTTTCTTGGCAATGGGCCATTTCCTATCAAGGTCCATTACTTAACGGGCCGTTTCCTTCAATTAAAAGGTCGAAAATTAGTCAGTTTTTCCTCACATAGGATTTTTTTCCCCACTTTTTTATTTATTTTCTCCTAAAATGCGAATCAGAATCAGAATAAATAATATTCTCCAAACAAGTATAAGAAATATTAAAATCTGAGATATGTTTCTCCACCAGGACCAGAACTTTCCACAAACCAACAAAAATAATAAAAACAGTAGCCTATTATTATTATTTTTTAGTTGTATAGTTGGTAGTTGAATAACAAATATATTGAATGCAAGATACACTCCAAATTAATGTTTCAACTTATGTAATTATAAGTTTCATCCTTACTATTTCCAAATATTTATCTTCACAAGTTTTGGTATTTGAAAAGATTTGTAAAAATAATCAAACTTAGGAAAGTATATTAA
>JANKKB010002573.1:0-44078 GCA_026225775.1 Bursera palmeri
ATCTCTAAACATCGTTATCAGTTGTATCCTCGCCGCAACCTACCCGGGTGGTCGAAGTCGAGTCGGAATAATGCAGAAAACCCGCAAAAGAAAGCGGGTCCCGCTTCAAAACTCATCCTCGCTTGAGCCCCAAACCAAACATGAACCATACCCGACCCACATTCGACCCACCTCAGACGAGTGCCTAGCCATCAGAGACCACCTCTTGGCTCTTCATGGTTTCCCTCAAGAATTCGTCAAGTACCGGAATCAGAGACTCAATCACAAGGCCCACAACAGTGATGGCATCAAATCAGAGCCGTCGGATGATGATGGAGTGGAGGAGACTGTGTTGGATGGTTTACTCAAAACTGTGCTTTCGCAGAACACTACTGAAACCAACTCTCTTAAAGCTTTTGCTTCTCTCAAGTCCGCATTTCCCACCTGGGAAGAGGTGACTTTTCTCCTTCGGTTTCGAACTTTTTGTTATCTGCTTTTGATTGGGTTTCATTGTTTTGATGTTTTACTTGTGTGTTTCATGAAGGTTCTTGATGCAGAACAAAAATGTATAGAGGACGCCATAAGATGTGGAGGTTTAGCCCCAACGAGGGCTTCTTGTATCAAGAATATATTAAGTTGCTTGCTTCAGAGTAGAGGAAAATTATGCTTGGAATATTTACGTGATTTATCTATTGATGAGATTAAGGCTGAGCTCTCTCGTTTCAAAGGAATTGGTCCCAAGACGGTAACTTCTTTTCTCCTTCTCAGTGACCTTGTCATGCTTGTCTAATAGAACATTGCTCCTTCATTACTAAGAATTAATTTTACCAATATCCCTCCATTTGCTTATGTTTACATTGTCTCGCCTCTAGTAGCTGGTACATTTCTAATTATGATGTTTTTATACTGAATGCTTATCAGTAGTTTCTTCCCAAATATCGCAAAATCCAAGTGAACCATTCATCTGTTTGTTCTCTAACATCAACTGCATTTCTGAAAGATATCAGACCGTGTGGCCTGCATGGCTGTAAAATTTTTTGTAATTTTCATGATACTGAATTGCATTAAGTCATGGTAGTCAACAAATTTTGGTTACAGTTCATTATTACAATGTAGGGAGACTTTACTTCTTGGTCTCTTTGAGGATTATTTGACAAAATGTTCCATTTAAGATCTCAAAACTTATTCGGTTTAGAGACTAAACAAATTTGTGCTACGAATGTCGGGAGAAGGGAGGCATTACCTCTTGAAATGCACAACTTACTGGTTGTTCCCTTCTGTAGTCATTTATTTGGATAGGAATATTTGTCTGTTATGTAAACTTTAGAAAGTAATGGGCAATCTTTTTAAACTAATTGAGCAGTTTGTTCCTTGTTTGAAGGTAAATCCATCACTAAACCAAAGAATATAATCATTTGCGTGCTCTATTAAGTCCATGTTTTTGACAAGTAGGCTACATCCTTATAAATGAAAATGGTCCAAGCCAAAGGTTCAACTATGACTTTGAGATAATATGAATTGTGGTCTGAGATATTTCAGTCCCATGTATAATGATACTCTTTATTTATTTATTTGATTTTGAATTGAACTTTATAATATTTTCATCATTGCTTGTAGCCACTGCATAAGATCTTGATAATTGTGAAATGCATTACAGGTGGCTTGTGTATTAATGTTCAATCTTCAGCAAGATGATTTCCCTGTGGACACACATGTGAGTATTGTATTATTCGAACGAATTTCGCTTCCCAGAGTACAGTTATACTCATAAATCTATGGCTTATTAGGTGTTTGAGATTGCAAAGGCAATTGGTTGGGTCCCAGCTGTGGCAGACAGGAACAAGACTTACCTTCATCTTAACCAACGGATCCCAAATGAACTTAAATTTGATCTGAATTGTCTTCTGTTCACACATGGTAAGCTCTGTCGTAACTGCATCAAGAAAGCGGGTAACCATCAAAGAAAGGAATCTCATGATAATCCATGTCCTCTACTAAATTACTGTAAGGACTCGACTACAATGTAACTAAAAAGGTGAAGGTTTGATGTGTACTTTTGCAATATGTGAAAATCTATTCCTGTGATGCCTGACGGCTCATTTATTCTTTCTTTTTGTTTTCCTCCCTTTCTTTTTTATGGATCTCCTGTTTGCACCTAAAAATTATTTTCTGGCTTTTGTCCTAATTTGCCTCATCTAACCAAGTCATTGTCATATAATGGGGAAGAAAACCATATAATTAAGAGACATCCTGGAGTCCTTATTGAGAGAATAGGAGCAAAGAACTTATTATCTTTCTTCTAGTCTCTTTTCTTTTATGGGTCACAATTGATTGCTCCATTGTGAAATTCACATGGGAGATAATCAAATTGTTATGCTGGGAGTCATCAATGACTTAAGTGATCTGAGGAAGTGAACGGAAATGGTAAATCTTTGGACACGATTTTGTCTGGGATAGAGGGATTAGTTGAAGTAAGTTCTATAGACACTGGAGCAGAAGAAGTATGAGTGCCAAGATTAATGAACTCACAAGCTCAATTGGAAGCTGAGGCTGAAGAGAAGATGATTGCAACTTCAAGAAAAGAACACCCAAAATATTCTCAATTAACCTCATTTCTGTCCATGATTCTTTTTCTTCTTGTGTACCTGAGTTAGACCTTTGTGATCTGAATTGTTTAGCTCTCTCACCAAATCCATTGTTCTGACTTCTCATAGTCCTTTTGAACGAAACACCAGCAGCAAACCTGTCTGTCATCAAGCCATCTCCCTTTAAAACAAGTCCGTTAACTTTGAATAATCAATTAGGTCTTGCTCAATAACCAGATAACTGCAGGTACTCTGTAAGTGGGTGTCAAGGTTGGAAAACTTGAAGAATGATCATCTTCTTAACTGCTAATTGTTTTAGAAAATTGAGCATGGTAAGGGACGTATTGCTTTTTATATGGGGTGGGAGGGCACTGAACTGTAATGCAGAATAGTAAGCACAAATGCTTGCTGAAGTGAAAAGACATGTCAAATTGTTAAGGGAAGCTGAAGTGTAATTTAAGTTTTCCTATTGCACTGCACCTGAACAGCGTAAGTCATCCTAAATTCTAATTCATGATTAATCTCAGCCATGTGTTGTTAATTTGTTGTATACTTCATAATTGATGGAAAGCAGTCCTACCACCATCACCCTTTTCTCAACTTGTTTGTCTAGTTTCGATGAAACTCGGATTTTATGCAGGTAGAGGTTGTTGGTCTTTTGCTCTTTTTTGTAAAGATTTAGTCTTCAGAAGCAAACTTTAAACTTTAGTTTCCTTTTTATTGTCAAAAGAGTAATGGGGAGGAAAAGAAAAAGAACAAGAAAAAGAGAAAGATGATCAACTTTATTTTAGTGCTTTTGGTTTGAGCTGGGAATCGAGTAATGGTTATTTGTGGTAGTATACAAGCTCTCTTACCCTTCCACGATGACACGTGGTAGTATACAAGTTTGCTCAAATTTACACACAATATGGATAATATCGAGATCCAATCTAACAAATCCTTGTAATGGGTCAACGGTGCTTCTGGGGTTGAGTTTACTATAATGCTTTTGATATAATTTCATTAGCATGTGCCCATACAAATCCCTTGTGAGATATACTAAGCCATTTCAAGCAATACTTATTGAAATTTGTGAATTATTAATTATCCACCAAAAAAAAACGTTTTCTTAAGTTCAAGTAATTTTTTTCATAAAAATAGTATGATTTCTATTAAATTATTTTTTAAAATGTTTATAAACTTTTAAAATTTCCCCTTATTACTTTGCAACTAGATGCAAAGCCCGGGCGTTGCGCGGTTATATTTATTTAATATTATTTTTTTCAATTAAATAAAAATAGAGTTATAAAATAAATAAGAAAATGACGAAATTAGACGGACTGAGGTACATATATCTCGCTCTCTTTAAGGAGATTCAAGCCCTCTATGGTTGGCAAATATAGAACTCGGTGTAGCAATTTTTTCTCAATAACTTGTCTCCTCTAGGATACAATAACCCAACTATTCGTTGTATAGCTCNAAACAAACTCTGCACAAATAGTTGAACTCAAAACTCTATCAAAAGAACACTCTTCTTTGCCCAAAAATCTCTAAAATAAAACTGAATAAAAATATAAAATAATTATGAATGTTGTTGTTTTTGAAAAATCACAAGGATAGTCCTATTTATAGGAGAAAATAAGCCATCTAAAATAAATATGTGTCATAATCACATGAAGGTTACATAACTTTATACGTTCACCTTCCATTCATCCTCCATTTTTAACTCACATTAACCTTCAACCTCTTTACTTTTAACTTCTTAACTTCAAAAACCTTCAAATCCTTAAATAATCAATTAAAAGAGATTTAATAAATAAATTAAATATTAAAAGTTATTGAAATTACCTTAAGTAAAGCTTATTTGTAAAAAATTTAAANACCTAAAAAATCTTATTTGTCATCTTGTATGTCAATTATGCAGGCCTATAGTTTAAAATTATATAGATACATAGATAGATATATAGATATAGATAGATATATGGATGATATCTTCAACTCAATCGAGATTAGAATGAATTAAAACTTTTTAATCATGGAGTTTTCGATAATTATTGAGTTATTTTGAACGATAACATGAGAAATACTTCAGAATCTGCAGTAGTGACAGGTTAGCTGATGGTTAATATAAATTATATGATGTGCCACTCAAAGAGCTGTGATTGGTCAACTGTTGTTTAATTACGTAATAACTTGGCTTTTACGAGTTGCTATTGCTAGGCAGGAAGGCTTGGAGCCGACGTGAAGTACATCGACGAGGGGCAGGAACAGGGCAGCTTCAAGTTCAACATCACCTGATTGAATACCATCGAATACCATCTTTTTCTTCGTATCATCCACCGGGTCTCCCTCTACTTTCCCCACTTGCATTTCTAACTTCTCTTATAATACAAAACCAATACCAAACCGAACCACAGTCGTTGTAAATGTTTTCTTGTAAAACTGTAACATGGGTTCTTCATGTCTTCCTCCTCATCTCTCCTTTGTTCTCCACGCTTTCTCTTTCTCACTCCGATCCTTATTGGTCAGCTAAGAAGAGAAACATGAAGGAGAAAGTGCGCCAGATGTATGTAATTGTATTCGTCAAATTTATACTACCATAATTAAACTTGCTTCAATTCCGTTTGTTTTGGATTGTTTTTCAATTTTTGTTTCAATTGAATGATGGGTATCTTTTATTTTGTCCAGTGATTGAGTTTTTTATGTGAGGATTGTAGAAAAATGGTTACCTGATTTGTTTGTTTCTTCTTCTTTGCAGGTTTTACCATGCATATGAAAACTACTTGACCCACGCGTTTCCAGTCAGTTCATTTTCCTCGCTGATCATTTTCATTATGATTTTTTTTTTTGGGTATTTGAATTTGAATTTGATTTTCATTCTATTCTTTTGCAGCATGATGAGTTGAAGCCTCTTACCAAAAGTTTTACGGACTCCCTTAGTGAGCTTGGAAATCTGAAGGTAGTTTTTTATTAATTGAGAGCAAAATTAATTAGCGAAAGGGAAAGTAACATCCTTTTAATCTCATGTACAGCTTGAACACTTGCCCCAACAATATAATGGATCTGCCCTTACGCTTATCGAATCTTTGTCCAGGTATTATTGTGTTTGTTGAAGTACAAGTTTATAGATACTGAAATAGATGCTTTCTATATGCCATTCAAAAACAATGTTGAATCCTTGTTCTAATACAAGTTCGATCTCTCAGCCTTGTTATCCTTGGTAACAACACAGAATTTGAAAGGGCAGTGCTTTGGCTTTCTGAAAATTTGACATTTGATGTTGATGCAAGGATAAATCTTTTTGAGGTATATAATTAGTTATTTAAGTTGTATGTTGATTTTTGTGTACAGTTCTGATTCTACTTAAAAGTTAATGAGGCTAGTAGCTCTCGTGTTAAATTTGAATGTTCTATGGGAAGTGATAATTACTGTCAGTCAATTTGAAATATCTGTTGACTTCTTTTCTGTTCGATTTCCTCAATGTAGTGCAACATAAGAGTTCTTGGAGGACTTCTTTCTGCCCATATTCTTGCTACTGATTCTGAAAAGAGGTTAATACAAGGATCTTACAAGAATCAGTTGCTTACTCTGGCTGAAGACCTAGGACGACGGTTTTTACCTGCATTTGATACACCTACTGGATTGCCATATGCATGGATTAACTTAAAGGTACTACCTAAAACTTGATCGATATCAAGGATGGGGTGATGCTTCTCAAATGCCATATACAGTATTAATTTTCTTAAAAGCAAAGTTAACTGATAAAAAGAAAAACCCATTTTGATTAGAACCTTTTAGCACTTGGCAACTTTCTACATTTTGCAATAATGTTGGTGTATGTTTAACCAATATATGCATAGAGTGTCACATAAAAAGATACGTAATAATGGTTAACCTTTCTTGTATAATACTCTTTGGGACTTAGCCATGAAACTCCTGTCGTCTTATTTCAAAATGGATCATTTTTTATAGGAATAATAGGAGAACATCTGTATTTCTGTATCTGGGGATAATTCCTTATAATTTTTGGAAAGTATGAGTGCGTTCTGCTGGTTTTGTCTGTAAGAAGGATATATGACTCCGCATCAATGCGAAATTCTGTGGACAGTATGGAGTGATGCAGAATGACACTACTGAAACAAGCACCTCGGGATGTGGTAAGGAAATTGTCATTCATGGTTTGAGATGGGTTCATCACAGAATCATCCTTTTTCCCCCTGAAATTGTTGATTTCCATGGTTGAATTCAGGTTCTCTTATTCTTGAAATGGGAACATTATCACGGTTAACTGGTAATCCCATATATGAATCGGCAGCTCTACGGGCTCTCCGTAAATTATGGAGCATGCGCAGTTCTTTGAATCTGCTAGGAACAACATTGGATGTGACAACTGGGCAGTGGACTGAGTACTCTTCTGGTATAGGTGCTGGTATGTGTACACTGGACTTCCAATTTATCAACGACATGGTCTTATGTAATGCTGTTCTTGGTTGCTCTAATATATCAGCTTCATTTAGTTTACCTGCACCAATATGTACTGTGATACAATTTTAAATGCCTTGCTGCTCCTTATTTAATCTAATGGTTGATATCTTATCTCTCTTTCATAATCATTATTATTATTATTTTTTTTTATGTTCGGTTCCATTTTTCATCTTTAAGGGGTTGATTCATTCTATGAGTACTTGTGCAAAGCTCACATTCTTTTTGGGAAGGAGGACCTTTGGAGAATGTTTCATTCTGCTTATCTAGCTGTGCAGAAATATTTCAGATATGGCCCATGGTAGTGCATTGAGAACATATGATGTTGTCTAACTGAATGTTTTATCATGTTTTTTGGTCATTTTATTTTGTTATAAATTCCTTAAGGTTCAGCATGGCTCTTCTTTTGTCTTTTTCTCTTTCCCTATCCTTTTACTACCTGTTTCTTGTACTTTATTTTCAATTCTATGGAGGTTGTTATATTTGTTCAAACAAGAGATTGGAACCATGCTAGGATGATTTGGGGCTGGGGAGGTATTTGGCTGTACTTTGTATCAATTTTGAAATTAATGTTAACTGGATTTGATGAGTTTGAATCATTTGTTAACCTGAATCAGGTGCTAGATTTTCTTTTGGTGGGTTGATTTATTCTGGCTTGGGCTGTAATCTATGAAGTAATTGGCATTTTTCCTTCTTAGGTCTGAAATCTTAATTTTTCCTACTGCTAATCTACATCTCACAGACATCCGGTTTTCTGAAATTTTTTAATCATTTGGGTGAAATTTCAGTCTGTCAAAGCCAGATTTCCTTATTAATTGTCTTCATGTGTGGCAGAATAACATAAGAACATCAAAATGCTTATTTTTGAATTACTGCAATAATTTATTTCTAGGTTTCAGAATCTCTGGATATATTTCCTAAATCATTTTACCTGAATTTCACCCAATTTAACTTGGTTGTCTGTATATTTGAGTTCAACCAACAAATGAAATCCATGTTAAAAGCCAACAGTTTAAACTATAACATCATGCTGTTATAAGATTTTTTTATTATTAATATGGATAAAAATGGTACAAGAAGACTAAGGTATTGTCAAATAATATAAGGAAATGACTAGAATCCTTCATAAACAAACTTGTAGAGACTTCCTCCTTGGTGAGAGGCTGAATTAGCTAGATTTTATTCTGTCTCAGTTAATAAATGTAAAACAATAATTACAGATTGTCGAGTAATAATAAATAGCCTTTTCTTCAAATATGATTTTTTTCTTTTAACTGAGTGTAATTGGCATATATAGTGAAGCTTCTGGACGGTTTTACAATTAACAGATTACAAACTTCTATTTTCAAATAAAATTACACTTTTTGGGAACTTAAAAGGGAAAAAAATAAAGGAAAGAAAAAATTAGATAGTTGATTATAGTTATTTAATTACTTCAGAGTGTTCTTCATGGCTGATTTTATGCATATTACTGTTATTCAGGTACCATGAAGCTGATATGAGAACTGGAAGAGCAACCTATTGGCAGCTTACAAGTCTTCAAGCATTTTGGCCTGGTCTACAAGTAACTGAACTGAAGTCCTTAACATACTTATGTATGAAAATTTAAGCCTTGAGAAAGGATCATTTGACCTTTATATTTGAATTTTTACAATAGGTTCTTGTTGGGGATATTGCTGCTGCTAATTCATCACACCGTGAATTTGTTTATGTTTGGAAGAAGTTTGGTGTACTACCAGAAAGGTATGAAGCTTTTTGAAGTTTTCTTTAGCACAAAACATGCCTTCTATCTATTCTTTCTGGGGCTGGCTTGTCATTCCATTTTACATATTTTAATGCAAGAAAAATAATCAGAATAAACCTTTTAGGTATCTGCTGGACCATCAAATATTACATCCAACTGAAAAGTATTATCCTCTGCGTCCCGAATTGGCCGAGTCTACTTTCTACCTATATCAAGCAACTAAAGGTGCTAATTGTTTCTGTCATTCTTAATTTCTAATTGACCTTTAACATTTATTTTTTCCCTTTATAATGTGAAAAGAATCTATATCATGCAAATATAATATGTATAGCTTCGTACCTGATCAAGGCTTACAGATTCTTTGACAGTACTTTTTGCCTTCCAGCTCTTACCTTATCTAAAGCTTTTATATATTTGTTTGATTGGTGTCTCGTCCTCAGATCCATGGTACTTAGAAGTGGGTGAATCAATTGTTAATTCTCTTAATTCATACACTAAAGTTGACGGAGGGTTTGCAAGCGTTAGAGATGTAACCACTATGCAATTGGAAGATCATCAACATAGTTTCTTTCTTGCTGAGACGTAAGATTCTTTGTTCCAGTACAACGAAATGGAATTGTAATTGTGATTAATGAGGTGTAGATTGTATTCGATCATTGAAGAATATCTTCTTTTGTAGGTGCAAGTACTTATACCTTCTCTTTGATGATTCTTTTTTGGTTGACCGGAATTACATATTCACAACTGAAGGTCACCCACTTCCAGTTTTGAGTTCTTGGCATGAGAGGCTTCCAGATGCCTACATCCCAACAAACTGGACTTTTCACAAGGTATTCATTTTATGCGTCTTTTGCATGATGATCCATCATTGGGAAAAGCCATTTGACAGTTCCAAAATTAGAGTTAACTGATTAAATAAAAAAATTCTACGAACTTTTTTTTTCCCTTCATTGCCTTGAAACTATTTTAATTACTTATATCTCACTTTGTCTTGCATTTCGATTAGCTATTAGGAGTTCTGGGTCCATTGTGGTACCAATCTAAATAGTGACATGAACCATAAAGATGCATAGGTGAATGAAATTTTCAATTATGCAGCGTGAAAGGCAGTCAAGACGAGCAAGTGCGATGACTTTGCAAGTCTGTCCGGCAACAACTTTGAAGCCAAGACATGGCAGCCAACTGGTTGAGAGTGCTTGCCACATCCTGGATACTCGTACTGATCACAGATGTTTCAGTGATGAAGATTGTGGAGTTGACTCAACTAGTTGTAGAAGAAGATCATGTAGCATGGCTGGTTTCTGCGGGCTCTGGTTAATATGATTTTCCCATACAATGCAAGCAGAGTCTTTTTACAGAAGGGAAATTTATGTAATTCTTTCTGTTGAAAGATGGTTTCTTACAACAAGTATGCATGTATACTAATACAAGAAAATTAGAAAAAGAGGATAGAAATACACGTTACGGAAATTGTACTGAATAGTGCCATTTATTTTTTGAGTTATAGTGATTGACCAGCATTTTATTTCTCCTGCAACAAATTCCAGTTTAATTTCTCACAGAATTTTACTTTGTATCACATGTGCTACTTTTGCGAGAGCCCAATATGAGTTACCGGCAGCTAATAATTGCATTTTCGGAAAATTTCGCGTAGATTGTGATGTTATACAATTATAAATATGCATCGGCCATAAATGAACGGGAATTTTCAAAATTTTACTTACAGTTCGAAGGTTGTTTCCAACAACGTACCAAAATTTGTGTCCTGTACTGTAATCAACGCATTTATCTATACAATTATAAATTTGCATTGGCCATAAATGAACAGGAATGTCCAAAATTTTACTTACAGTTTGAAGGTTGTTTCCTACAACTTACCAAAATCTGTGTTCTGTATTGTAATCAACACATTTTGCCCAATGACACATTCTGAAGTGTTTGGTTACAAATGGAGTGAATCATTTCAACCATAAAAGTCTAGTTTCTCCCCATCTGAAGGGGACTGAAGAAGATCACACTTCAATACAAGTCATAGCTTTGATTGGCCATCACTAGTCGTTGCTATCTTCAGCATTCTAACAAGCAAGCACTTGATTCTTTAACGATGTGTGATGCTGAACTGTGAACTTCGAAAGACTGGTCTCCACTCTCTATCCCAAGTCCAGCTGGATCGCTGATCATAATGCGTCAAAAGGGAGCCAATTAGTATATGGCGGACATTGTACGGGCCAGCCAGCAAGTGGGCTTAGGTTACAGATGTAGTAATGACAGCTCAGCTGGGGTTTGCTTTTTGTTTGTCGTCTTCAGTGACTCGGACGTTAGATATTAGATATTTCATTCTTGAGCAATCCTGGTCAGCCTAACCACTACGCCATAGTTATCTGAAACACGCCTTGAAATGGAAGCAGGTAGAGAGGATAGGCAATGACCCACTGCCCTGATTTGTTTTTTACTATGCATTTCTCGCTTGGGGTACAGCGCTTGCAATTATTAACCCAGCTGTATGCAATAAAAGTACTCTCTTTGATTTGCAAAAGTGATGATCCAAGCGTGGTCCTAGATTGATCTTGCTTCAATGTTCCATTAGACTACAGTAATCACCTCAGGGAAGAGTTGAGCTCTTTATCAGAAAAGAATAATGAACAAATCCTAATGCTCCCATTGGCCGACGTGGCATCCCTTTAAGTTTAATCCTGTGTCAGAGCATTAAAAGTAGAAAAATTATCTCAAGATTATCAACTCTTTACCGTCATGATGCATGCACTTATTATCGAATAAAGAGATTTACTTTTTAGCCATTTGGCGCATGCAAACACTTGGTGACATCACTCGGAGGTCTTATGGTAATTAAAGATTAAAAAAAAAAGGTGAACGGTTCAGTCAATTACAAACGTATCGCCCGCTATAAAAGGCATGCAATGATGCCATGCCAAACGTATCTTGGTGCACTTCAAACTTCAGCTATTCATCTGCGGTTCTGTAGTAGCAAGCTGCAAGTATGGGAGTTCGCGTACTTCTCCTGTTAGGAGTTTTGGCATTCGGCCTTGGAGTTGCAGAGGTAATCAAAGATTTTTTTTTTTTTTTGGGTTACCTTTGGCTATGGGTTTTGTTCGAGAGTCTGATCTTAGCATTTGGCCAAATATGCAGGTTTCATCTGATCTCAAAATAGAAGAAGAGGAAGTAGCCGATGTTGGCCAGGCAATGCATTTTAGTTTATGTTTTCTTTAAGTTATTGTACGCTAGTGTTTCCGTTTCATAATTTTCACAACTTCATGGATAAAGCTAGTGACACATTTTAGTTGTTTTTCTTGTTAGAATCTATAGCTTGTTGTGAAAGGTGGAAACAGGAGGCTCATGCAAGACATAGGTGGGTTTCCAACTGTCCGTATAAATGTTCATTTCTCGTCTTTGTTATCATCATTACTTGGTTATTTTTCACTCTAAATTTCATCTGAGAATGAGCCACTGATCAGTAATTGAAGTAACTTAAAAACCCACAATGGAAGTTGACCTCGTAGCCTTACATGGCCATTAATTAAAGCTGGCAAATGGCAAATAGAGAATGAATAGGCAAAACAAAGCAATAATAATGTTTGGCAGAAATTAATGCATAAATGTTATGTAACTGCAACATCGAGATTTGGCGTTTGACGTCATTGGTTAATCCATGAATCTGCTTTTTGACTTGGGTAAGTTGATAACCCCAACCCATGAACCCATTTTTATAATCCCACGCAACATGCATCCATTCACAGAACATATTGACTATTTGTCGTTCGTTAAGCGGATATATATGTGACATGCCTCTAGTCCCATTCATGTTTGTTCTTGTTGTTTTGAATTTGGGGATTCAGATTGTGGAGGGTTGTGCAAGCAGAGGTGCAGTCTTCACTCGAGGCCGAACTTGTGCAACAGGGCATGCGGCACCTGCTGCATAAGGTGCAAGTGTGTGCCGCCTGGAACCTCGGGGAACAGGGAGGTTTGTGGAACTTGCTACACTGACATGACTACTCATGGGAACAGAACCAAGTGCCCTTAGGCTCACCAGCCCACCAGCAGCCTTAGGTCCATGCAGCTGGACCTGACCCTGGGCCTGACCCAGTTGGGTTCTCTTGTTTTTCGTCTTTTTGGAGTAAATAATAGCCTGATGTAATAGCAAGCAGATAGTCCTTGTTGGAAGTTGGGACAAGCAGAAAAAAAAAATTTGTTCTAGAAAAGTAGTGAGTGCTTTTGACAGTGCATGTGGGTTGTGATTGTTGTTTGTCCTAGGCTTGATATGGAATGTAATGCGTGTATGCTTCTAGTATTTAATCGGTTAATTTGAACGTGGGCTGTTGCCAAAAACTGTTTTCGAAAACATTTTCCTTTCTCAAGTGATAAGGTTTTAAAACCAATTTGCTACAGAAAAATCTTTTTTACGGGCGGGGAATAAAAGCATGCACCGAGTCCAGCCCATAACTTTCCAAGACACAACAGAAAGTGAATGCCTAACCATTTTTCAAAAGGAGTAAATACTAAACACCCTCGTCGTATATTCTAAATTTATTCTTAATGATTATAAAATAATATAGATATCTTCATATTTGAAAAATATGGGGGTCTTAAAGAAAAAAATAGGGGGTTTTATATTACTTAAAATATCAAAATAGGAGTCTTTTGTTACTTTATAAATAACATGGATAAGTTTTTACGTAAAGTATACCACGAAGGTGTCTATATATTTATCCTTATCTTTATCTTTAGAAATAGTCCAATTTCTGTTCTCACTCTGTACCAGCAAAGTTTTTTCCTCCAGTAATATCCCATCTAAGTGCCGAAAACTTTATCAAAGTTTGGTAAATCTTGTCTCTTCCTTTGGCTGCTTCTCCTTCTCATATATTCTTTAACATCTACATGTTACCGAATGCTAATGATTTGATCGCCTACCTTGTTAAACATCAAGAACAAATAGTTGAATGAATCAGGTTGTCAAGAAGTGAAGCCAAAGAACCAAAAAGGGCAAAAAAAAAAAAAAAAAAAAAAAAAATNAACCACCAAAAAAAAAAAAAAAAAAAAAAGATCGACAACTAACTATATAGGGTATTCGAAGCATGATTATTAAATTAATATAACTTTAATACCAAATTTGTTCTTGATTAATTCGAATTTTGTGAAATTATTAAATTTAATGTTCAAGTCTTTTCATACTCTTACGGTCAAAGATAGGCCTAGAAGTGGGCATATGTTGCTTTCCTGTGCTTAATTAACCTGATCATAACTTAACCAGAAAAAAACTTGTACCTAAAATTTGTTTTTATCAAATAACCAAACCAATTAATTAAAAAAATTAAATTCCAATTACCGAACCAATTAAAGGATTAGTTCTTCGGAAGATTAGTATGGAAATCGGTTTGCAGAGTGAATAAGGCAATGATAGAATTGGCCAATGTAACATTTGGCACGTACGATGGAGTTTGGTCAAAATTTAATGGGTCGGTCCCACTAGTGTGTAAGGACATCACTAGATTAGCTGGCAAATCATGGACCACTGATTGAAAACGTAAAGAAGTGGCAAAGCCTCTCCAGTCATAAACCAACCGCCCATGACCAAACACGTGATGCTTGTAAAGTGAATGGGTCCCTTTCGCTCATCACCACGAATCTGATGCGTACGATCGTACAAGAGCTAGTTTTTGACTCTTAATTTTAATTGATCACATCAAAGTAGGCCGTTTTTTAAGTTATCTGATTTTAATAATAATTCAACGGTTTATTTTAAAAAATATTAATTAATTTTCGGGAAAATCATCTGATTTTTTTTTTCAAATTATTATTTAATTTTTTTTGAAGGGTTTTGTAGACGTAAAACAGATAACGAGGAAGGGAGAAAGGGGGTTGCTCCTCCTCAGGAATATTTCTCATATGAACAATTATCTGAATAGAAGGATAGGTAAGATTAGATTTGTTGAAATGGGTTTTGTTTTGATTGGGTAGGAAATGGAGACGGAGCTTTCGGAAGGAGAGCCTGAGCTTTCAACTTTTCCAAATCTCGACCACCACAAACAGTAGACAATTTAATGTGAAAAACACAGTTGCTGCAATGACGACAACACTACTTGCAATTAAATATTTATTGCATGAGAGCGAAAATCAAAGTACTTTTTTGGATTCTCCTGCTGGTGTTCCGTTGTTTGCCGGGATAATTTCAGTTTTGAAGGACAGACGAAGATTCCTGGAAGTGGGCGTGGAGCGATGAGTATCTTTCCTCTGAATCTCCGATTGTGACATTTGCACCTGTAATTAACGACACATCTTCTTTCTTTTCTTTTCAATAGCTTTTCTCTTTTCTAATAAACATTTTTTACATACTCATACTGATACTGATTTTGATTTGATTGGCATTGCTTTTCCCAACACGTAATATCCATTAACTGTAGCAAGCTACATCTACATCTACAAATTTCACCCAAAATTGTTAACCGATTGCCAAAAACACAGAATGGATAGCTCAAGTGGAAAACGGCTTCAGTGACAAAACAAATTGTTTCGATCCAGAAACATTAATGCCTTGCATTTATAAAAATTGGCCTCTTCCTTCTCAATACGGTAACTGGTATTCAATGACATTACCCTGAACCAGAAATAAGAAAAAAGTTTTCCTCACCACCAATTTATGCTTCAAAATGGTTATTTCTTATTACTGTACTATGAGTTTGGTGATTCATAGTTGCTCATAATGCCCTAATATCATAAAAGTTTTGTTATTTATTCAGTTGTTGCAAGCTGACCATTAAGTAGGTTGTCCATAAGTCAAATTAAGTTAATTTTGCAGTGGATTAGTTGTAATTCAAATTCAAGCTCAAGAGAGTGGAAGAATGAAGATCGTAATAATGAAAACTAATAATAAAGTTATGATTTTTAATTTTTTATAGAGGAGAGGAGAGATGGATTGGTATGTAACGCGGGAGAGTGGGACCGAGAATACGTGTTTAAGAGTGGACCCCAGGTTTTCTTAGTCCATAACGCGGTTTGGAAGGACCCACAAAAACACTTAGAGCTTCGCTACTACCAAAAATCGCAGATGGGTGTTGGAGTTGTGGGTAAAGAGCCAAGAAACACGCAGCAGATGAGAGTGAGAGAGTTTGAGGGCCAAGTAGCATCTCAGACGCAGCCAAATTCTGATAATGGATAGACGCAAGAGGCAGCCCAAAAGCAAAGAAGAATAATTTAATATAAATATATAACAAGTAATCAAAACTTTTTTTTTTTTTTTTGGATTCTTCTCATTCATTGTCATTAATTGATTGCTCTTTTCTCTCCATTTGTGTGTGTGTGTATATATAGTGTCATGTAGAGGGAATAAGAAGAATATAGTAACATATCTTGGTGCGGCGGATGTTGGTCTCTTTGGATGTTGTTGATCATCACAACCAACATTACATAGTGTTTTGTGGGTTGGCAGAGCTTCAGAATGTCCCAGAAGAGGCACCAGGAAGATGGAAAGGCAAAGGCTGAAGGAAATAATCCGGACGACAAACGTAGAAGAGTTCTTAATTTCAAAAAGTGAGCTTTTTTTACTTGATTAACTTTCTTCTATGTATGTTATTGTTGGTACTCAAGAGTAAAAATCTTTACTTTCTTGGGCCGGTGTAGAAATGAATGAGAAATGATGTGGGTCTGGTTGTTTAGTTGAAATTTGTTGATGAGACATGATCCAGATTTCAATAGCACAGTAGATAACTAATTATGACGCTGACTGGTTTTTGCTTGTTGAGTGGAAATTAGGGATTAATGTGCTTTGCCTGAGTTACATTATGATTGAAGTTATCCAGGCCAAGTGACAAGATGAGTGAAATTCTTTTTTAAGTGAATACTGTTGAATATGCTTTGTCCATGTGGAATATGATTGAAATTCACAAGGTGCGAAAAGCTGAAGGCGCCTGAACCGGGTGTGCTCGTTTTATGAAAATTGGTAATGTCTTTTGCTTTGTGCATGTGAGTACTGGGACACTATTGACTTTCAATTGTTAATGTGGACTGACATGAGTATTTACGTTAAATGAGATAATTGGTTTTTTAATGGTTTAGAGATTGCTTTATATCCCCCTTTCCTTGTCAAATTTGTTGGCATTTTTAGCTATGAATGATAAATAATCGTTACTTGGAACTATTCTTTCTTGAACAGAAATAACTTTTTGGAATTCATGTGTGGTAACTTTACAAAGGAAATTTGCGTTGTCGAATCTTTTGTTGCTTATATTGGTAATTTAATCAACTATCAGCCTGCTTATTACTTTTTCTAAACTTGAAGGCTGGTAATTTATGTTGAAATATGCTTAATGACATCTTTCTTTCTCTTCTTTCAGTTTCTAATTTATTTGTTGATTGTGTTTAGTGTGGTTCAGGATGTGATGAAGATTCGGTCTGTCCAGCATCTGCTGGAGCCAGTTCTGGAGCCCTTGATTCGTAGGGTGGTATGTGTATTCCCTTAATCAGTTCTATTGTCACAATATTATTGTTTTAATTCGTTTATAAAATAAGGCTTAGATTTTGTATTTCTTCTCTTTAATTATGAGCAACTATATTGTTCCATTGTTTAAAACTTTCTGTTAGCATGAAAAAGTAAAAGATGCTCTCTTCTTCTGTTTAATAAATGGATGGAGATGATATAAAATTGAATTTGAGGATCTTCTTTTGATGTACTCGCCATGCGATATCAGAATGTTGCTCAGATTCTATGGATTTAGCTACCTTACTACGGATGTGTTGTTGCATCAGTTATAAAATTCATATAAATGTTGTAGAAGTTTATATAAAAGTTGTAAATAATTATAAAAAACTTGTAAATAACCATTCATGGAACTCTTATATAAAGTTTACAAGTTTTTTATAATTGTTATCAGTTGTAAGGTGGCATGACCCAGATTATATAGTTGTTGTGGTGACTGTATATAGTTTTGCTATATGATATGTGAAATGCAAATTTCTTTTACATGGTTGGTAGCTCCCTGTAAATTTTAGTTCCATACTTATTTTTGTTGCTAACAGAATTAAGTTTCCGAGGAGTTGGTAATGGATTATTGGCTATGTTTTACAGGTAAAAGAAGAAGTTGAAATGGCTCTGAAAAAGCATTTGGTCAGCGTCAAATGGTAAGAATTAACATTGTGGCTATGGTGATATATTTCTGATTCATTGAAGTAGAGAGGAATAAATGATATCTACTTTTTTAAGCCAGAAGGTTGTAAATAGATCTGTAACTATTTCTTATGCATCTTTGTCCAGGAGTAGCGGGAAAGAGATACATGCTCCTGAATCAAGAAGCTTACAACTGCAGTTCTTAAGTACTCTCTCTCTTCCGGTGTTCACTGGGGCCCGAATTGAAGGAGACGATTCCACTATAAAAGTAGCTCTTGTTGATACTCTTACCAGGCAAATTGTTACCTCTGGTCCTGAATCCTCTGTAAAGGTGGAAATTGTAGTTCTTGAGGGCGACTTTGATGGCGATGAGGTTGACAATTGGACAGTTGAAGAGTTTAAAAATAATATTGTTAGGGAGAGAGAAGGAAAGAAACCTCTTCTCACAGGAGATCCATTTCTGACTCTTAAGGATGGAATTGGTTTGGTGGGTGAGATTTCATTTACAGATAATTCAAGCTGGACAAGAAGCCGTAGGTTCAGACTTGGGGCAAGAGTTGTGGATAACTCTGATGGAACTAGAGTAAGAGAAGCTAAGACAGAATCCTTCATTGTCAGGGATCATCGAGGAGAATGTAAGTTATAATTGTATTTACTTAATTGTTCTCAAGTAAGAATGTGAGCAGATGTTCAAATAAGGCATTTAGTGTGTCAGGTCTCTTTGGATTTTATTAGAGGTCCTGGAATCAGATTTCACTCATACTGGGGTTGGGAGGGATTGTTTAAGTCTTAAAATATATATATATATATAAATGAGGTATTCAAGAAAAGATGAAAGAAATTCTGATTTGGTTTCTGGTTGCAGTGTATAAGAAGCACCATCCTCCATCCCTGTTTGATGAAGTATGGAGATTGGAAAAGATTGGCAAAGATGGAGCTTTCCACAAGCGTTTGACTCGAGAAAGTATCAACACTGTCAAGGATTTCTTGACCCTGCTCATATTAGATGCTTCAAGGCTCCGGCATGTAAGAGTTTATTGCTTTATCTCTTAATATTTACCTATATAGTATTATTCTAAAGTATTTTACATATGTATTGAGATAACCAGGATTATTTCTTCTTTTAGAAAAGATTTCCGGCCAATGGCCTTGTAGTCTATTGGTCACCTGCTTCCAAACTGTAGGAAGACTTGGAAGATCTGAATTGGATACAGGCACCTAGGATTTGGAGGCTCCTGCCCTGGAATTCAATAATTTAGAAGTTGCTACAGCAGATACCTTTCAGTGGGGGACGACACCAACATTTACATTCTAGTATTCATGCTAAGGACAAAATGTTCATTATAGCAGCAACAAAATTTGTCTTGTGTGTGCCACATTAAGTTTATGTTGCTTTTCGTGTACAACTTCAACACTGACTGCTTTTAAATTTGAGGGTTTTGATGACTTCTGAGTAGTGATAATACTACTTATGTGTTGGAATGTGTGCAGATCCTTGGCACAGGTATGTCCGCTAAGATGTGGGAAGTCACCGTGGACCATGCTCGGACATGTGTACTTGATAAGAGTACGTACTTGTATTGTCCTCCTGGTTCTCAACAGAAATCTGGTGTAGTTTTCAATGTTGTGGGACAATTGATGGGACTACTTTCAGAATGCCAGTATGTTCCCGTTGATAAGCTGTCTGAAACCCAAAAGGCAGAGTTCTCCTATCACATTAGATTACTTTTTTTTTAATTTGGTTATATTTCCTTTTTTCTGTTTCTGCTTTCTTATAACGAACTCCGACATCAGGCTGAAGCTCAAATCTTGGTAATTACTGCATTTAAACACTGGGAGGAAGTTGTCACCTTTGAGGATGAAGTGACTCTCTTGGGTGCCTCTGCACAATTTACCAATGCTCTTTGTACATCAAGCTCGCCTGTAACAGATATTTCTGATGGGAGCAAGACTTTGGCTTCTCACAAGATGGGCGGATTTGATTACTCCCAATTAAGTGCCACCTCTCCTGATATTATATCATCCATCTATTCTGTTGGTAGTGTGACTGGCTTGGATGATTATGCCTTACAGGGTATAGAGAACATGGGTCTCAGATATGACCAGACATTGAGTTATCCAGGAAATGTCGCCAGCTCCCTGATCTGCGACTCTGAGTCCATTGCTCAATCTTTCTGCGATGAGGATCATCTCCGGTTCTTTGATACAGATCTCCCGGCACATAATATTGGCTTGGAATCACCAGCTGATCTACAGAGTGCTGTTGATAGCTTTCTGTTGGGACGTTCTACAACTCTTGCCATCGGTAGAGCCCAGAGGAGATGGACAAAGCTGTTCAGTGTGCTGAAATTTTTCTATGTAAAGAAAGTTGTGGCTTTAAAAAGAACAAGTTATGTGAGAAAATCAGAGATATAGCAGTGGACTGTGAAAATTTGGTTTCGTCATCCTAGCAAATATTGTAGTAGTAAATGCTGCCCGATAATATTTCGTGTGCAGTTGTATATTTGGACAAGTTCAAGGTTCATTAGATATAGCTACAGCTTGTGGCTGAAAATGAAAACAAAAGCCTTTTCTTCTCATGTTAGATGTACATACTCGTAGACAACATGGTCACAGAATTAGGCAGAGATTCTTGCTGTAATCTTCTAGTTGTCGTTTGAAGCTTGAATGTTTATGTGAAAGCTGGAATGCTTGCTAGAGCTGCCAGTTGGATTATCATTTTGGTAAATAAAACCCAACTTTTATGTGTATCCATCCTCTGATTACTTTTTGGTTCCCATAGTTTCGTTTAGAATTTATCATTTGTTCTGTAGCTACTTATGCATACCCAATGTAATATAGAGGACGACACCCCACGGTTTCATTTCCTGCAAGCTAGGTTTGTAACAGCGTGGTTCTTAACAATCATAACTTGCAACGTCATTTTACGTATAATTAGTGGTTTCAGTTCCTGCAAGCTAGGTTTTTGACGGAGTGGCTCTTAACCATCATAACTTGCAATGTCACTTCACATGCAATTAGTAAATGAGGTGCTGGACTAGTTTATAAAGTTTGGATTTCCTTAACTAAATAGATATGTTTTGAGTTAAGGATGCGTAGGTAAAGTTCTAAAGTAAATTCGTAAGGGTAAATGTTAGTAATATCCTTACGAAATAGTGTAAGTTTCATTGGATTAGTTTATAAATCTTGGATTTTCTCCACAAAATAGATGCGTTTTGGGTAAAGGACGTTTGTATGAAGTTAGAAATAAAGTGTGTGTGAAGTTAGAAGTAAATTCCTGAAGTAAACCCAAGTAATATCCTTACAAATAGTGTATTATGGATGTTAGTTGAAATATCAAAGACATTACTTCGGTAACTTTGAAGAGTAGTTGTAATTTACAAGAAAAGTCACATAATTTAACATATTTTGGCCATCATTGTCAAGGTGAACAAATTTTTTACAGTGACGCCACTTTCCACGATAACCATCTATAAAGGACCTTAAGATTGATCTATGTATCTACTACTCTATGCAAAAAGCAAAAGCAAATTCGAATACAAAAGAAATGGATATCCAAAGAGGTCATGTTCTGGTGCTCACATATCCTGCGCAAGGCCACATCAACCCTCTTCTCCAATTTGCTAAACGTCTAGCCTACAAGGGACTCAAAGCCACTCTAGCCACCACCCATTACACTGTCAAGTCAATCCATGCAACGACAGTAGGCGTCGAACCAATCTCGGATGGCTATGATGAAGCTGGATTCAAGGAAGCTCCTAGTGTAAAAGCCTACTTAGAGTCTTTCAAGTCTGTTGGTTCCAGGACTTTAGCAGAGATCATTCTGAAGTACCAAGACTCGGTCTCACCAATTAACTGCATAGTATATGATTCGTTGCTACCTTGGGCTCTTGATGTGGCGAGAAAGTTTGGCATTTATGGAGCTACAATTTTGACTAACTCAGCCTCTGTATGTTCTATGTATTGGCAAATAGATAAGGGTGTGTTGACTTTACCTGTTAAGGAAGAAACGATGCCCATATCGTTGCCTGGCCTGCCTTCACTTGGCTTTTCTGACTTTCCAAGTTTTCTTGCACAGCCTGCAAGTAACCCTGCTTATTTGGCTGCAATTTTGGAGAAATTTGGTATCTTGAATAAGATTGACTGGGTGTTCTGCAACTCCTTCGAAGAGCTGGAAAGTGAGGTAACTATTCATGCTACCGAATTTTACATATTGAGATACAAACATTGATAAATAAATTGGAAAAATTAATTTGTATTACTTTCTTTCTTTTTCTTTTTTCCAGTTTTGGCAAAATCATCTTCTTTTTTTATTTTTGTCAAGTTCAACATCGAACAGTTGTTTGTTACCTCAACATTTGTTGAAGAGTACGTTACTTGTATCCGTCAACTCGACTATCCAAAAAAAAAATTTGACATTTTTACTAAAATTTGAAACAACTTAACCTAAAAATATTATGTTCATGATGAGAGAAATTATGAATTTATGTCATCATATTTTACAGTTTGGTTTTGATTGTTAATTGTGTAGGTTATTACTTTTATCATTTATGTATTGCTTTTGACTTTGTAAAAAGATAGTGAAGGCGTTGTTGGGACACTGGCCATTGGTGATGGTCGGGCCATTGGTGCCATCAGCGTACCTAGACCAACAAATTGAGGGAGATTCAGCCTATGGAGCCAGTCTCTGGAAGGCGACAAGTGAGCAGTGCATGAGATGGCTAGACACAAAACAAGAAAATTCTGTAATATATGTGTCATTTGGGAGCATGGCAGACGTTGCAGCTAAACAGGTTGAAGAAATTGCCTGGGGCTTGAAAGCAAGCAGTAGGCCTTTCGTATGGGTTGCTAAGGAGAATGAGAACAAGTTGCCAGTTGAATTTGTAAACTCAATTGGTGAAACGGGGTGGATTGTGACATGGTGCAACCAACTTGAGGTGCTATCTCACCAAGCCATTGGCTGCTTCATTACACACTGTGGATGGAACTCGACTCTGGAAGGGTTGAGCCTCGGTGTGCCGATGGTGGCAGTGCCGCAGTGGAGTGACCAGCCAACCAATGCTAAGTTCGTGGAGGACGTGTGGAAGGTAGGTGTGCGAGCTGAGAAAGATGAAGAGGGGATTTTGACAAGGGAAGGACTAAAGAAATGTGTAGAGGAAATCATGGATGGAGAAAGAAGTGAAGAAATTAAGAGCAATGCGTCAAAGTGGAGAGAGTTGGCAAAGAAAGCTGTTAGTGTTGGTGGCAGCTCAGATAGGAATATTGATGAATTTGTTGTGAAGTTGCGGAAAGGAGAGGGGATGAAAAATGTCTGAAAGGTGTTGTCACTTGGAGAATCAAACCAGTAGAACTTCTTAGCCAATAAATATTTTTGTTCAAATCTAGGAATAATCTGGAATCACTCTGTCTGGACGTCTAAAAGCAATGCATATGCACGTACCCATTGCACGGGGTGCTTATATGTTGTGTATGTATGTATTACAATCTTGAAAGGTTAGTAGCTTATTCATTTCTATAATATGGCTGTTGGTGAACAACTGTTAGCACGCATTTGTAAGTTGCGTACGAAGAGAAACATCCGCATAACCATGCTGCCTAGATAACTTGGCAAATATTGAATAGCATAACATCAAGTGTTTTATCCCAAACACTACTATATATATCAGTAAACTTATAAAAGGATTGCAAGAGTATAAAAACATATACATTTACTTGTATATTCGCATCCCTGCAACCCATACATTGAGTCGAGGACAAGGAAAGATAATTGAATATATATATTTTCCTAAGGCAAATAAGAGTGGTAACAAGAGGGGAGGAATGGGCTTGCCTTCTTTTGTTGTGGAAAGATAGGGATAGGAGCTCACTTCCAATGCAAAGTTTAAAAGATGATAAAAATAGCCATTGCAAAATGACATAAGAAACTCTCCAAATCCTGTTCACCACAATATTGAGAGAGTTCACGTCTTACAAACATTGCTGTCCCTGCATACTTCACCCTGCAAAATTGATAATATATAATCTACATAATATCTTCTAGTAGAAACCACGCAAAGGCATTGAAGGAAATATAACTAAGGTTGACATGTTGCAAAACAGAAACAAAGAAAGTTATCAGTTGCACTACGCCTACCTTCTTTTTCCTTCGTGCTTCCAAAACCTCTTCTAAGGGAGGCCGACCTAAAAGCAAAACAAGCTATTGTCACTAAATAATTGCGAAAATTTCAATCAAGAGAATACAGCAGAATCCAATTTCCCATCCATTTGATCAGGAAGGAAAGCAACTTTTTCTTTCAGAGTTGTTCAGAGTGTATTTTGGAGGAGATGCTGAAAGAGGCCAAACCAAATTTTCACTGATGCAACAAAAAGCAAATGATATATATCTAGTCTATTGATGATATGTTCAGATATGAACTGGAAAGGTTTCAGTAAACTAAGTTCTTGAAAGATAAATAAGGCACATGCAACTGCAACAAATCAATGACTGCACTTCCTGAAGAGGCAAAGTCAAGAATCTGCTAGCATTTTTTTGGTCATGGCGATCTCTTAAGACTTGTGAATCGATTCTTATGTGGTATGAGCTTGCCTGTAATCTGAAGACGATATTTAGCCCAAACTCCATAAACAGCATCAGCCATTGAGGCAATCTGCATATATGTAACATATTTTCCGGCATAAAGTAAATGCCAGAGGTTTTCTTCTAAAAGAATAAGTTTATAAAAGAAATAGACAAATAAAACTACGGTAGTTTCCCGAAGAATAAGAGGCTTACTGGTTCATATTTAGTTATGGCATAAACCCATCCAAGACCAACTTCTTCATATAATCTTCTAAATGCCTGTAGAAAATTTTGTAACCAATTAAATGAAGTCACTTCAGGAAGTTCTGAAGATTTACTAAGATTTGCTTGAAAATTGACAGAATATAGGAAGTGAGGCTTACGTCCACATCTGTGACTACAGTTCCATCTGAAAGAATTGCATGAATTCTTCCCATAACCTAAACAGAAAACAAAACTCCATAACATAAATGTCTACAAAATTGATGCTTGAGTATGAAGCTAAGTTTTTAGTATTTTGTAACTTCTAATCACATACCGTCTTGTAGTCTAGACCTTGATTCTCCTCAGGTGAGTAATCATCTGAACTTATGTCAACAAACTTTATAGCCCCGTATTGCTTGTTCCTCTCTTTTAGCATATTGACCTGACAACAACATAACAATTAACAAACATCAAACATAAACAAACCAAGAAAACAACATATTCAAAGACATAAAGAAACAAAAGGATATGAGCTAATGCTATATATACCTCGCGCATGCAGAGGGGGCAGTCTCCATCATAAAGCATCTTAATCTTCCAATTCTCTGGTGATGATTCTTTTTCATATTCCTTCTTGGAAGATAAAGGATTTACAGTTGCCTCCTGTATAGCCCGAATCTGAGTTTTAAATCCTAAAAATGCAAACATATGAAAAATTTTCAACATCCAATACAGTGAAACAAAATTTCATGGATTCTTAACCTATGGAAATTAGAAAAAAAAAAAAAAAACATAGTAACATAAAAATTGTTACCAGTTTGTTGATTAGGATATGGTGTGAATCTTTGTAGAGAATGTGAAGGCGAGTGAAGAAACCTTGGATTAAAATAGTGAGATGGTGATGAGCGAAATGAGTTTCTTCCCCTTGCAATACAAGCAATGGCTGCAGCTCCTTTCGAAGCCATTCTTGTTCTGTGGCTTCAATTACAACCTGTTGAACTACTTTGAAAGACTATTTTCTGTTATAAACCGCTTTGCCTACGTGGCAACATTAGCTTCACCAAAAAATAAAAAATAAAAGTTGGGCATTAGTAAAATATTATCAAAGTATAAGGGGCAACCTAAAACTCCTCTATTTAACTTTGGTACCCAAGTGAGTTAGGAGCAAAATTTGTTCTTTCAATCAAAAGTGACAAGCATTGTGCTGTGCCAATCTATTCGTTTCGCTATTATGGCGTTTTTACTTAAGAAAACCTCGCTTTCTACTTACTTACGATCTCATTCTCAGGTATGTTTTCGTATATTTTGAGTTGATTCTGAGGGATGTTTTCGCATATTTTGAGTTGATCTTTTCTGGTCGTTATCACTTTCTCAAACTATGATGCTTACACTGAAATGAAAAGCAGAAGACAGAAGATCCACTTTCACTGTCGCGTCGTGGGTTCCATGTCGAACCAGGAGCTCGTGAGAAAGCCGTGAGACACTCTTCACTGTAGTTTTTAATTTTTGTAATGTATCTTCATTAGGGTTTCTCTTTTTTTTCCTTTTTTTTGTTATTGTTTTTGTATTTGCTTATTGATGATTAGACAAATATTGTAATTTAGCACCTGGGCTTAGTCAAATTAGTTGGTAATTAAATTCTATGAATCGTGCCCAGATTCTCACTTCATAAAAGTTACAAATTTGCTTTTCCTATCATGTATGCTGATCCTTTTGCAGAATCTGAAAAAGTTTTGATTTTTAATACTTTTTTTTTATGTGCATCCGAAATGTTTTGAAATAATGGAGATCGTATTATAGTTTTTGGTTCAACTTTTGATGCTAGGTTTAGTTTTGGGTCATTTGATATTGAGTTGAATACCTTGCAGCTGTTGGCGAAGGACCCAGCTCTTAAGAGATACAAGTCGCATAAAAAGAGTGTGACGCTGGTGAAGAGAATGGGGGATGTTCTGACGCTTGTTGTTGTAGCAGGTATGCTTGGGTTCTCTGGTATTCTTTTGATGAATTGCACAGTAAGCATATTAGTTGTAATGTTGGATTAACAGTTCCACAACAACTTGGTATGTATATTAAATGTGCTAAATTATGTGTTTGCATGGATATAATATTTAGATTGATAATAAATGTTTCATGGTATGTGTTGCCTAATCCACGAAAATTGCTGATATAAAGGTCTGAAATCAGTCTTTGTAACTTTGATGTCTTTCTGAGGAGAAAACTTGGCAATAGCTGGATCTTCTAATTTCTTATTTATATTTTTGTTCATGTATAGAAAATTCTCAATCTGTGATTGATGACCCCTAAACCATCTGTTTCTTATTCTAGTAGTGTAGTGTTTTCTCTACATTCTGCAATTTCATGTATGCTATTTCTTGAGAGTTCCTTTTTATGAACTGGTGACCTCCACCATTAATAAACTCCAAGTCACAAAGAAAAGAGTGAACGGTCGTAAGTAACAAGTCATTGGTTTTGGGATCTTTTGGGACAAAAGAGTTTGTAACTATAGTATGGTTGGAGATAGGGTTTTCACTGCATTTAGTAACAAATGGCACTCTATGTTGAGTGGCTGGCTCAAGACTGAAAATTTTACATTTCCATCTATTTAGGACCTTGGTTATTTGCAAACGGTGTCTTTACTCTCAGTTGTTTGTGCTTATCCATATGATTGTTTTACTGCCTTGAAATGACCAACATGTTGTTCAAAGTAGAGCCTGCTGTAATGTGTATACCATTTTGCTAGATCATAGGCCAGTTGGCACTTTTCAGGTGAAAATTTATAACTTCTTCAGCTGGAGCTGTAATATTCTGTGCGCAATGGGCTGGTTACAATTACTTACATTTTAGTTTTCCCCATAGGATGGACTGTCTTTTGCTATATTGTTCTAAAACTATGACAAGCTTGCTGTTTGGACCTTTTATTTATTGTTATTATGTGTGCTTGTTGCAGGCTGTTGCTATGAAATTTATGTCAGAGCAGTTATGCGAGAAGAAGCTCGGAAACAGGCGAAGGCTGACTGAAAGCACACATAATTATGTATGTCTGGGGCAGTTGGTTTTTATTTGCTGGACAGCAAAGATGACCTTTTCCCATTTTTTGCTCAGTGTTAAATAAGCAGAACAAATATGTTGCTATGAAATGCTTGAATGTAAGACCTGCTGCTTTGCCGATCACCTTTAGGTTGATTTCTTTCATGCAAATCTGTTCAATAAAGAATCAGATGATAATTACAATGAATATGGAAAAGCCCTCTGTCTTCTATGCCAAGTGTATCGTGAAAAGTTTGCCTGCATATTAGTGTTTTAGGCCGGAAGTGGTACAAGTGAAGCCCATTAAATTTGTTCAATTCTATTTCTTTGTTGGGAAGTACTTAGATGCTTCAGGAAATTATGGTTCCAGTTTAGGTCGTACAGCTGGTGGACGAGTTGGTCAAGAATCAAGATTATCTTTGAAATAACACTTACACTATGGATTTGGTTGTGTCGGTCAAGATTATCTTTGAAATAACACTTACACTATGGATTTGGTTATGTCATTTCATGAAAAGAATACTTTGATGGCACTTATTTTCTTAATGGTGGTCGTTAGGTATTAGGTTTCTTGAGATATAAAAAGAGGATTATGAGTAAAGTCCACAATACTGTGAGCCTCTGCAGTATCAGCTTATTAGTCTATTTTGACCTAGGCTGCAATGGTGTGTTTGTGACTGGTCTTATCAGTCATTCATTGACAAACATTTCCGCATAAAAGCTTTTGAACCTTCTATAAGTTATCTTAGCCTTTGATGTTGCATCAACTCATGTGATTTATCTGATTTTCCTTGAGCAGTTGATGCCTAGTAGAAGAGAACGGAAACAGAACAGCTCGAGGCAGAAAGAAATGTGGGTGCAGTTTAGTAATAGTATCATTTTTTTTGAAAGTCTAGCCAATTGATGTATATTTTTGACCGAGGTTTGGCCCCCAGTCCCACTTCCACAGGAGAATAAATGAGGGCAAACTTTTTGATGCCTGGCTCCATGCACAAGTTTTTTTTTTTTTTTTTTTTTAATTTTTGGCATGGCATTGAGTATCATATCAAGGAGACCCCATCAAATGGGCTAGAATATCATAAATGACCGTGTGGAAGTGGCCACACTGTCAATTGGGGCCATGGCCATGACTCAGTCTCTTTCGTCCGTCGGAACTCATAAATATTCTAAGACACACTTGACTCTCATATCATCAAATAACAAAATTTTTGATGAGTCTGTTTCCGTTGGCCAGTCGCCGTTGAGATGAACAGTAAATATACTGCATGTGTTACCATCCATTGAGGCCTCACCCGTGACCCATCTACAATTCAATTCAATTTGGGCAGCCTAAATCCACAATTTTCTCTTATGGGTATTCAAGAAAATTTTGGCTAGTCATCTATGGACACGTGTAAATCGAAAGCAAAGCATCAGTTTGATATTGGAAAAAAGGAAAAAAAAAAAAAAAGGAGAAAGAAGAAAGGAAAGAAGACTCTGGTGGGTTGTGACTTTTTAAATAATCGAAATAAGAGTTGTTGGATCGTGCATGCATTTCATTCTATCTGTCAGACAAGATTTTTTTATATATAGTGACAAATTTATATTCAAAAATTGAATCATTTCTTATCATCACTAAACCAACTCACCCACCCAATTATTCTACACAATACTTCAAGCAGGTCTCCACTGCACGCGCTGTTATAGAGAGTGGATAGAGAATAGAATAAAAACAACCCACTAAGCTAAAACCGCCATATGTCCCTATCTACGTTCTAAGTTTTATCTAACTAGTTCTGTCCGAAGAGATATAAACCTTCTATCTCCAATAGTCAAGTGACACGTTTCAGTATGGTGCAGTATGGTAATTTCATTACCAAGTTGGGCGTTAAGTATCTAAGTTGAAAGTACTAAACTGTCCTTCATGTAGACAGCTAGTAATTGTTATTGGCCAAAGTCCAAGCGGAAACCTAGTGCTGTCTCACTGTCTGTCTGAGCTGTAATCCCAAACTCTTGAAAGAAAACAAAACGAAACAAAATAATTTTTGAAAAAAGAGGTGTCTATTTAGAAGACAAAGTCTTGTTTCTGAATTCTCATCATCAAAGACTTTGAAAGTGTTTGATATATCTATTATTGTGTGTTTGTGGGAGAGAGAGGGAGGTAGACTTTGGAGTGGAAAGATCTGAGATGGCAACTTTTGCAGGGACAACCCAGAAGTGTAAGGCATGTGAGAAGACTGTGTACTTGGTTGATCAACTTACAGCTGATAACATAGTCTATCACAAGGCTTGTTTCAGATGCCACCACTGCAAGGGTACCCTCAAGGTAACAAACAAACATACATATGTATACTCACTTACTTTGAGAGAAATACTTTTAGTTGTTGAATTTTAATATATTTATATATGTGATGCTCTTTTGCTATTCATTTCCCTTTTGTTTGATCATGTTTAGTTGTCAAAACTACTTCATTGATGTAATTGTTTCTATGTTTGGTGCTAAAGTTTGGACTTTCAAATGTGGGTTAAGATGATTGGGAATGATTTATGAGACTGTTTTAAGTAATCTTTTTTGTTGTCTATGTTAATAGAGTGTAGCGGGTACATTTTTTTTTTTTTTTAAATAATTTTTCTGATGTTGATGGTTTCGTAGATGAATCAGAAGAAGATCCTTGTTTGAAAATTAAGCTTTGTTCAACTAAAATCTTCTCTCGTTTAAGTAGAAACATTGTTTGCTCTTCCTAACGGCTGACTATTTTCTATTTTCTTTTTTTAGTTGCTTGGATGACTTAAATTGGGTACTCTTTGGATTGGGGATGGGTACAATGTTTATAGAGTATACAATTGGTTATGAAATCTGGATCTTTCTTTCACTTTCCCATATGTTACAACACTTTAATTAGCTCAAATATCTATCAGAAAGCAAACCTCAATATTCAGATCTCAATGCGTTCATTGCCAGGACTAATTAAGAGTTTGAAATGAAGCAATTAGTAAGCAACAGAATTCTGTAAGTTTGGGCTATGGATAAGCATTCCAACAATTTGAGGAGAAAAATAAATTTGATCGGTGAAAAGCGTTCTATCTACTTTTATTTATGTTGATGATGGGCATGGGAAACATACAAAAGAAAAATACCAGAGATAGAATGTCTTCTGTACTGAATCTAAAGTTAGTGCTTGTATATTCATAGAAGTTTTCAATAAAATGCTGCACAATAGTGTTGCATTATCAAACTCGAAATTTGTGTATTGTTTAAACTTGATATTGTAATTGAAATTTTGAGAAGCCTTAAGAGTTCTCATATCCACAATTCATTCGGGGGTTGTGTATAACATCAGGTGTTCATCTAAATATGACTCTTTGATTTCGTGATTATGGGTTAAATTTTGTGGACTATGGCATCTTTGGATCGAAGTACAAAGCAGTGGCAATTTTTTTTCTCCTTGCTTGATTATGACCAACTGCATGTTGCATCTTGCCATTTCAATGAGGAGCATCAAGCAGAACATGAATAGAAACCTGTTTTATGGAGCTAGTGTGAAATTTTCTGTGCTAATAGCTATTTGTGGTATATTTTACCTTTATTTCTCATCTTCTTTGAACTTTGCAGCTGAGTAATTATTCCTCCTTTGAGGGCGTTTTGTATTGCAAGCCTCACTTTGATCAGCTTTTCAAGATGACTGGGAGCTTAGATAAAAGTTTTGAAGGTGCTTAACTTTTATTTATTTTTTTCTGGTGATATTGACCTAATCTATTATCTTTTTGTTTAACCTTATTCATGGATTCCTTTCTTTTCTCCAGGAACTCCAAAGACTGTTAGAGTTGACCGATCCGCTGATCAGGTACACAGATTATTCAGTTTCAATTCTGCTTTCCTATCGTATAAAACATTTAGGACTTCAAATTGATAGTACACTATGCCTTATTGATTAAATTCTATTATTGCCGGTCTACATTTTTTCTCATGGTGGATGGTTTTGTGCCAGGTCACAAATAGCAGAGTCTCCAGTATGTTTGCCGGAACTCAGGACAAATGTGTTGCTTGCAAGAAAACTGTTTACCCACTTGAAAAGGTAAAGGCTGCAATTGATTTAAGATCAACTGTTTCATAGCAGTGTTTAAGAAACATAGAGGCTCATTTCATGTGTCTCAAAGACTAGATTCTATGTCTATTTATAGGAATAAGATGAAATACTAAGCATCCGCTCTAAAATTTATGCAAGTACATTTAGTTAATTTCGTAGTTTCTTGAGAGGCATGAACAGTATCACTTTAATGAAGGAAGTCACTCTTCATTTGAGAGTCCTCCCCTAAATGAAAATTGCAAAATGTTAAAGATTTGATTCTTACTGTATAGACAGTTTACATGGTTGTTCTGACCCAATACACTGCATCTTATAGGTGGCAGTTGATGGCACATCATACCATAAGGCCTGCTTCAGGTGCACACATGGGGGCTGTGTGATCAGCCCATCAAACTATGTGGCACATGAGCATCGTCTCTATTGTAGGCATCACCACAGCCAGCTCTTCAAGCAGAAAGGTAACTTCAGCCAACTTGACAACCAGGAACATGTTAACGAGGTGACTGAGAACACAACAGCTTAATGTTATTGTGGAATTTTCTTACTTTAATGAGAGAAAATGTTTTAGCTTGGAGTGAGTTTCTGAGCAAGAGTCAGGTACAACTGCTAAAGCATACAAGAAGAGATTTCGAGTTTTCATTTCTTTCATAGATATAATGTAATTGCAGACAAATGTTCAGTAGAGGAGTTTTGGTATATCAGAAATTTTGTGTGGTGAGATCTGAATGGACAAATAACTAGGGAGTTGATTGTCCAGTTCATAACAATAATAATGTGGATAGCCAAAACGTTTTGTGTGTGTTTAAAGTTTGAAGCTTGATCTTGTTAGAGTTTTTACGATTCGAGTCATCATTGTTCATTAGTATTGACTTCTCAGTCAGTGTTGCTTTCCTTTCAAGTTTGATGTGCCATTTCATTTTTATCCCGCTTTTGCTATTAGTTATGCATCGACATTTTTACTGGTACATAAGTTTGCACATGTAGCATGCGTTCTTGAAAAAATCTTGAGGCCTACTTAAAAGAGAATTTTTCATATAGCGGATGTATGTACATCTGTCCATCCAATTAAGGGCCCTTACATCATCAACTATATATAATATTAGAGGATTAAATGTTAAAGTTAAATTTATGCTTACACTTATAAATCTCCGTAAGAGATGTGACGTTCGGTCAATAAAGTGCACGGAATGGGATGTATTTAGACTTAAATATTAAAGTTAAATTTATACTTTTAAGCTTAAGCATATCGTTCAAATGATAAACTTAATATGCATTTAAGTTTTTAGGTTAAATAGTATATTTAACATTTAAAACATACCCTACAATAGGTGGATATATAAACATCCGATGTATAAAAAAAGGAGCACAATCAAGTGTTGTAAGTCTTACTTAAAATACTGAATCCCAATTTGCTATCCTTAAAAACACAATTTGACTGTTGTAAGTTTTCTTCAAACTGTTGTGCTTCTTTCACGTCATGAGAACCCAATAAGCAAAACATAGCCACTTCCACTCATATTTCGTCATTTCATAGACCCAAATGCAAGTGATCATAATCTCCAAAACCAAAAAGCTTTCTATCAAACGCTTCAAAATTAACGCCCGTACCTCTTTGTGTGCAACAATCATATTTCGTTATTAACGCATATCCTAACTAACCAAGTTAGTCCGAATTAACCACCCAAATTCATTATTTTGATTGTCACTCTGATTAAACTCTCCTTGATTTGCATCCACCAAGCAACTATTACCTCTCAGTCAAGAACCTTAGTTGATCATTATTATTTTCATTTCTCACCAACTCTAGTAGAGAATCATATGATCATCAAGACGTGATCATTAAGTTGTGACCTTGGCAAGTTCATGTCATGATTGTTATTCAGCTTCACCTACAAGGCCATCTATGGTCCCAAGTTTATGGTAGAGATAGAATAGTAAGAGATTTATCAAGTTTTGAGGTTTTCAAAGAAGGGACCTGTCCCGCCATGATGATCGGTAGTTAACAATTCCTTCACACTTTGAATGCAAGCAATGCAAGTTGCATGTGGTCATTTTTCAAACCAATCAAAAAAAAAATCATTTTAGGAGTGCTTTGAAAGTTGAGCCTACTCTGATAGGAATTCCAATTTCGTGAATATTATGGGGATAAGATGTTTTGTGGTCAGAAAACTGGATATAGCTTTCTGGACTTTTAAGTTTCAGCTACTCTTCAAATCAATCAGAGCCGCTCGTTATCAGCCTTGTTTGAATTCGAAAGCTGTAATTCTCAAACATTAATTGGGAGGTACAGCTTTGAAAGAAGATTTATGCATGGAGCTCATCATTCAGGTACAGCAGAGGCCTGTAGCATAAATAAATTGCTCTATCATTCATTAATCTTGGTTGCATATTCAGTGGTTGTTAGGCATAGAGACAAAATTTATATCATGATATAAATATTCGGTAGATAATGGCAGAATTTGCTGGCCCACATGAGAAGAATTCTATTTCATGGACTAGAGATGACCCTTATATGTATTACACTTTCAGTTTTCATGCTTAAAGAATGTTCTAACTGTGAGATACTGAAATGGTTGCAAATTGCAATACTCCACTTTATATGAATTAAGTGGAGCTGTGCATCTTGATTAAGCAAAGAAAAAGGGGTATTAATTGTTTTGAACTGTAATGTGCATAGGTTTGTCCTTCAAAAAAGTGTCCTCCTTATATAAAAGTTTATCCAATTATATAATCGATATAAGATAAATTTTACCCCTGATTAAACCTCAACGAGATCAACACTTTATGTAAAAATTATATGTTTTAATTCATATATATATATAATAAGTATGAAAATATAAAACAGTGCTTTCCCCCTTCATCTTTCTTCCAACCATTTTAGTTAGGTTTGGAAGGATGACACGTCTTTTTCAGTTCCTTCCTCTTGCTATTTTTTTACCTCAATCAAGGAGGGAAATTGGCCTTCCCCTTTGTCCTCTTTCCTTCTGACTTCCTTCTCTCCTATTTTTCTCAAGCAAACAAGTGTTCGTACATGGTAGTTGAGGTTCTAAAATTATGCGTGTTTAGTATTCTCAAGCTGAAGTGGAACTGTCACAAATCAGATCATATGATTTAGAAAAAATACTAGTTAAACAATACTGTTCATGATTGCTTTAGTGATTGTACTGTAAAATTAATTGTTTATTAGTTGACTTCCCCTGATGATATCTTAATGCTAGCAGGGAAGTTTGCCAGAGCTAAAAGAACCCCAATTACAGTTCCAGGGCACAGTTCCTTGTATCTTGCACCATATAGGAAATTGATTACAAATTTTATATTGAATTCTAGGTTGGCTCCAAAAAAGCAGGTGAAGCAGCTGAGGAGCATTTTCATTTTCTATATCTACTTAATTTCTAGATTCAATTGATTATAGTCGTTGCAACCAAAATAAAAATAGTTGTGGTCTCTCAAAGCAATGATTAGAATTTGTATTCCTTGTATCTTGGTGGGCAGGTGGCCCATCTGTTCTTGGCATGAAAATAGCAGATCTATGTATACCAGACGCAAAATCTGACCCACTAATTATGTTCTTAGTAGCATAGCTGCCATAATAACGGAATATCTTGTTAGTAGTGCATAATTCTCCGCATGATAGTAACAAATGATAAGCCACCGCGAATAATTGGTCAGAATCCTGGAGTTTCACCTTCATAAAGTGATAATCTCTATTTTTACTCTGGTTGCCAAAGTTTGATTATTTCCCAAACTATGTATCATCTTTCAAGCACATATATACTAACTTCATAAGTTAATAATTAACCAACCAAAATCATAGAATTGGCTTTTGAAGAAAATCTAACTACATAACAGAAGAGCACTTGATTACAACTGTTTTGGCTTTGGACTGAATATCACCCTTTGCTATACATGTATGCCTTATCAGATCTGCTCTGCACTCTGACGAAATTTTATGCTCTCTATACCCACTTACCTGTAAATTTTAACAGGTTTAACAGGGCTGCATTTTTTGTTCTACTGGAGTCTTTGTGTCTCCTCTACCTCTCACATAGCTGCTGGAAAAACAGATGAACAACCATGATCAGCTTCCAGCTTCTGAGATGCTTTGTAATGATGGTTGCCATATTCTTGATCTGGCTGCAGCGGTGTTAGTTGATGATGCCGTTGCTCTTGGTCGGTTTCTTTCATGTTTCATCACCTGAACATGCCTGATTTTGTTAGAAAACATGTTTCAACTTTCAAGAGAAATATCATTCACACAGTATCTAACTGGAGAAGTCCTGAACATAGAAACAGATTGATGTTTTCAAACTAAAACTTTTTGTATGTCCTTTCTTAAAAGAGGAGCGGATGATTATCAACTACCATAAAACAAACAAAAAGAATATATTAACCGACCAAGAATGAAAATTGTTTAAAGGAATTCACCTGATTGTCCTTCTCAGCTTCAGATCTCCTTGGCTTCTCAATTACCCTTCCAGGCTTTTCAGCTGATTCTGGACGGTTTCTATTTATCTTTGCATGTTTCTTTGCATACAACCCTTTCATAACATCTGAAACCAGAAACCAAATAACGCTTAGTACTTCAAATCAAACACAACAATAGAAAAAATTGAGCTTTCAATTACCAGCATACCTTGAGTGGTGATGAGTCTATAAACTTGACCAAGCACAAGAGTATCAGTTGGTCGGAGAAGCTTAATCTTTGTTAAGCGAACTGAATTGACATTGTTGGTGGTGTTGTTATTGGGGCATCCATCGTTGTTGTTATTTGTTGGACACAAGGTGGTGGAGATGAGAAGAGCAACATAGTGACCAGGGTTCATCCTCATAATCTCACTAGCATTCACAGGCCAGTAAAACTTGTCAACTTTCCCACATGGGTGTTGTATCACCAGAGTTGCAGCATCAATTGCTTGGCAATTCCCCATTTGCAGTCTCCTCTTCCCTGCTCCTCTCTCTCAAAAATCTTAACTTGAACAATATATGTTGACCTGAGCAAGCAAGAAAGCAAGCTGCGGTATGCAACAGTCTCTTTATAGCCACACCATCCACCAACTTTCAAGCGGTTATAAATGCTTTACTCCTTCCAGGCCTACTTTAATAGGAAATGTGACATCATTGTTATTAAGGGCAAATTTGGTTAATTTAAGTGGGGAATAAAGTAGTATTTTAGTAAGTTAATTGAGATATGGTTCTACAATGCCATGATGTGGTGAGCTGTGAATGGTTGGCATTAAGGGACAAAAGAAAGTCAGGGCCAGAAGTGATATTAAACCCTTGATATGGTACTTCACAGCCCACAGGTTAAGGTACACCCAAAGCTCCATCGGAGGGTTATAATTGTATGATCTAATTGCCCAGCCCCCTGATTACCCAAAAGACTTTTATTCTTGAACGGTTTGTGGACTGTTGTTTTGCCAACAATGCTTTACCCCACTCGCATTTAGTGCGATGTGAAGCAGAAGCACAGCAGAGTCAGAGGGTGAACTTCATTTTCATTTCATCAATCAAGTTTTGTAATATTAATCCACCACTACAAAGTGATAGAGCAGTAACTAGTTGTAATTTTGTAAAGTATGGAAAGAGCATAATTAAGATCAATTCATATCCATAAAGTTGTGCTATGATAATCATGTCCCATTTTGACACACTCTTTGGAGAGTGTGCGTGATGTAGTGGGCAAGAGAGGATTGTTTGATGCTGGCCACCGAACCAAGAGGCATGAAATTTTGTGAGGTGAAGGAGAGAAGAGTTATGGTAAGGGTAACAACAACAGCTAATAAGTGGATGTCGCGTGTGGGAGGCCTCTTTCTGCATTATATTTTCTTTTTGTTTACCTTTGTGCGTTACAATACAAAAGTGGCCTCAAAAAGAGGTATCCAATATTGCCAAAGCTGCCTTTTATTTTATTTTAAGCCGGGCAAGCAGGCAAGAGCAAGACCCTTTTATTCTTTCATCTTCTTTTGATAAGATCACCATTCATCTTTTACTTCAAATCTTACATCAACTTATTTACAAGTTTTTCAAAATTATCGAACTTTTTGATATAGTGTAACATTCAAGGTTTTGAAAGTATTGAGTGTGACTCTATCTTGGAATAATTTTGGGTATGGGAATGGGATACTTCACTTCTTATCCACACTATTGACTTATCTATTCAAATGTGCTTTTAACCATATCATTGTAATTCATGGGGGACCATGAATAAGCTTCCATGCTTGGTTGCAATAACTGGGAACATACAATACAAGTCATAATTTTGATTTTTCTCATCCAGATCAAGTGGTCTGTCAGATTTTTTTGTCTTGAAATCTGATGACTGACAATTCATATGGTCCCACTTTCCCTGGTATAAGTTCTATCTTTCCACTACACCAAGATTAAACATCAGTATGTTCTGATTACACCAGAGACTCACTCACTCACTCACTCATCCACTCCCTACACTTGCATGAAAATATAAATAACCCACAAAGATTATACAAATAATATTGATATAACACTTTTCACTTTTGCTCTTCCTCCGAATGATTCGTATCATACAACTTAAAGGAGTTGAGATCTCATGCCCACACACACGCCATGCAGTATAGTGATGACAGCTTTGACCCATTAATTAGTTCATCAAGGACTAAATTTGTATTGCATTATTAAATGAAATTCAATTGCTTCATCAAAAAATTTATTGAGAAACCCATTATTAATAATATCATCTTTCTTTATTCTTTTTTAAAGAATTGACCAATTGCTCATACATATGTTTTGCTATTCTACTTTACCTTATTGATTATTGCCAACAGAATTATCTCCTCCCACCATCATTCCACGTGAAATCAACCTAATCACATGCCATATTGTACTTCTCTATAATATTGTCTCTTGAAACACTAGCTACTTGTTCATTGCTACACGAATTTTCATCTATTTCCTCTGCAAATGGGCATAAAATAAGTTATCAAAACATTCAGAAACTCAGAAATCTAACTGGGAAATAGAGATTTAATTAGTTTATTCCCTGCAAAGAGAACATCAGTCAAATCCTGCAAGGTCCTGCAATTACGACTTCTGAATCTTTTCAGAGCTTTTAATATATAAAATATATGTGCTGATGCATGCCATTAATTCTTAATCTTGAAGAAAACCCCAAAAGAAATATATATCGATCCACAACCATGAAAACTATCTTATTGAGAGCTGTTATGATTTGAGATTGCACATACTCAAAAAGTGCTAGTTACTTTTGCACTAACAAATAAACATGATATTGAGTGGCCAAGCCAAATCCCAGAAAGCATGTTACAGTTTACAACAGTGGCGGTGTGAGTGCATGCAGCCATGTGAACGAATTAGGTATCAATATTATAGCTCTCCACATTGAATGGTTCATTTTCTTTGGAACAAAATATGATTAAAAGTGGGGACTCCATCTATTATCTATTATAAGAAAGATCTTAACTAGCTCCTTTTCTACACAATGTGCAACATTTTCATATTATATGAAAAGTCTAACTTTTCTCTTGATTGTGCTCGATTTAAGTATAAACAAGTGGGTATCATTGAACAACCATTCCTTTTCATGAATTGAAAAGAGTGGGGACAATCTTCGCATGTCCCATTCTCACTGCTGCCTTGGCATTCTTATAATAGACATACCCACCAAACAACATTTTGAGTATTTTTAGGGTTTTTGGGTAGAAATGGTTTTGTTTCTTTTCAGCTTTGTGTACCTAAAATACTTGACACGAACCAAAATATGAGCTTAGGCCATTACTTGTATTTTGTGCTTGAGTCATAAAAAAATTTTGAGAGGATTTGGCAGAATTTCAAATTTTGTCAGCTTATTTCTCCTAGAGCAACAAGTGGGTTCATGAAGAGATTAAATATTAGAAGAATGTTTGTGTTGGTTAAATAAGTTCACAATAAGGGTCTTCAAATGGGTGCCACAATTTATTTTAGTTGGACAACAAAAATCGGGTTGATCTGATCTCAAGAAGAACATAATCCAACTTTGTACATGATTAATAAATATAACAATAACGCTGTTAAATAGCTAGTCTGTGTAGAGGATTGCTTGATAAAATTTGAAATGGTGTTCATGTATGGTGCAATGATTAAACGGTTGAAGTCTAAAACACAATTAATGAAAAGGTTAGACAAGTGGGATGGATGTTGATTTTGGAAAATATTCTGAGTTTTAATCGTCAACTATAAAGTGATTGATATATTTTTTTCAATGGGTCATCGAAGGGCCTTTACTATAAAACGAAGCATCTTCATTTAAAATCTGCTGTTTGTAGCAGTAGTACCCAGCTCTTGCTACTTTTATGATCGAACTTTTTTTCATTCTTCAACACTTTTTGCAGGATCGAGATAGAAATCTTTGCTATTTTCACTGTTAGCTTCAATTTGCAAATTAAGCTTTTGTAAGTTACTCAATCTCATAGCATCAAGGAAAAGTAACAACTTAATTATGGTTTGGTTAGTGTAAATGGTAAATTTTTGCATAATTACTTTTGATGACCGACCGTTCCTCACAATGAGTTGATTTTGATTTCTTTTCTTCTCTAAAAGAAGGTAATTTGAGTGACGTTAACCTTTGAGATTTGAGGTATTGAAGAGTGGGCCAATTCAACTTTATTAGACAAGGAAAGGTGGTTGCCGTGGCTCTTCACATAGAAAAGAAAAACCCCATCTCATCCACACCTTGTCAGACGGCAAGAAACTGACTCAAAGTTGCCATATATTCATAAATGGTCTCCACAGCCAAGTTTGAATATCATACTGTAAAGTTAATCGAAACAAGAAATAAAGCAAATTTTATGGTGTAGTAGTGTAGCATCATAGTGGACGCTCACCACCTAATAAATGGTCACATACTGGAATTAGCGGAGTAAAATCTATCAAGAAAATACGAAATATCAGAATCCAACGAAGAAGAAAAGCAATTTTACTGCTTCATTGCTAATTAAAATCCACGTCTCGCATTGGATTTACAAAAATAGAAAAAACAATTCAAGAAATGTTGTAAAGGCATCCTATAGAGGAACATACTATCTTTTACTGCTATAGCGTGTGCTTCGATTCACAACAGAGAACATGAAGATATTTAATGTGTTCCCACAAAGAGCTATGGAAAACTTCTGAGCGCAGAGCAATATATGCCAAGACCAGCATAAAACTTACTGCTGCCTGAATCACACAGATGGGAAATATTTATTTAAGTTGAAGGGCAAGGAATAAAATTCTTGACTCCTTGGGTCGTCAAAGTTTCGGAACTTCTTCCACCAATGTTTACCCCTGTCTTTCTTGATTGCATCACCCTTTTTATGCAGTGTGTTGTCCAGGAAAAATGCTAGGCAACCAGCAACAAATGGTTCTGATGAGAAAGGAACATTTACGATATCGTTGAACTGCCAAATAAGAACATGTCAATTAGATTAATGAAGCACAAACCAACAATGAAATAATTTTGACAAAAGACAAACTTAAGATCAAGACAGATAAAGATGCTGGTAGATTTTATGCATACCCATCTAGCACTTGTGTGAACTGGACCATATCCATTAATGGCAGTGTACTCATTGAAGTATTGTGGCACAGACAAACCCATGAAGACAGAGAAGCCTAATATGAACTTAGTTCGGAAGCTGTTGAGGTTGCAGAACTGAAGGAAGCTAAGACCTCCAGCACCTGCACAGGCATAATGAAAGTTGTTTATGCTCACAGAAACTGAAGAAAATGATCGAGAGGTCCATAAATCTGAATTTTTTTTTTTTAATAATACATACCCACATAGGCAAAGAAAAGACAGTATAAAGCAGCAATAATGGGTGCCGGTATTGAAGCAAAGACTGCTCCGAATTTTCCTGCAAAATAATTACAAGTTAACTGATAATAAGAACAAAATGTTTGAAAAGAATAACATGTAATCCAATTATTTGAGAAAAAAAAAATTACAAATCAACTTACCAAGAACGGAGAAGAAAATCATGAATCCAGCAGATATTTGGACAACCCTTCGGCTGCCAACTCTTGTCAAGGCCAGAAGACCAGCATTCTCTCTGTATGTAAACAACCAAGTTAAGTATGGAATCTCTATTGTCTAATTTATCAATAATGTTCAACAGCAGAAAGGAAGGTCTGGCAATAGTCTTACACAGATACTGAAGTTCCATTCACAGTTCCAAATAGCCCAGACAACAGAATGCCAACTCCCTGCAGGAGAAACAAAATATTAATTCATTAACGATGAGAATTTACTATTCACCTGAAATTTAAGATCATCAACTTTGTGAATTGGTAATCATCCTAGCAAGAAGTCAGTCACTGAATCCAGGAATTATTGTCTTTGTATTTTTATCATATAGTTGTCATGATCCTGGTCCTAGTTCATTAATGTTTCATCTTTACATTTCCTAGTCATGTTTCCTTAAAAACAAAACAAATTGATCAAGGTAGTATAAAATCTGCCAGTTCGAATCACACAAATATCTTTTTTCTTCTTTCAAAGATGTGATGGACCGAGGTGGAAAATTTCGAAGGGACAAGTCAATATGAAGTGGAAATGATGACTTATATCTGAGTTGCAATGATGGTAATACAATGATGGAATAACTACTTAAAGTAACAAAGTTTTGATACAAACTAGGCTACCTGGCCCCTCAAAGGAAAGTATTATTCACCCCAAGTAAAAGAAGAAGGTACAAGCCTCTTTACATTACCTGCCAACCCACACCACGGCTGAGAACAGAAGGTGGCATTGGAGTTGCACTGGCAAACCTTGCCACTGCAGTAAAAGCACCAGTGGACTGCTTAAATCAATGGATAAAAACAAGAATGAGTAAGTTTCAAGAAATAATTGAAAACAAGTACCAAGAAAATATCAACTAGGCCACAAAAGCAGTTTAAAGCACAATATGGACACACAAAGGAAAAATAATTGCCAAAATCAATAGGATCCAAAATTTTAAAAATCTTAAAGAAAGAAAACAAAACCTCAACAAGAGCAACAAATGAGGCCATCATCATGGCAAAGGCTTCACCAGCATCAAATGCAGGCGCTCCCCACTGGAAGGGCCATGGAACTCTTATCCTACAAAATATAATACAGTAAGGATCCATACAAATCATGTAGAAATATGAAGCCATGTTTAAAATCACATGTTACATTCTATTGACAGCTTGACCCAAAAAGGGCTGTAAATAAATCTTGTTCAAAAACTGCCAATTATATCCTAGATTCTTTATTTAATTAATTAAGATGTATATGGTACAGAATAAGTGAAAGGACAGAAATTGCTGCCAATACTTCAAGAGAAAATAATGAAAGGTTAACAGTTCTACAAGTGATGAAAGGACTTGATGCATCATTATTTAATTCATTAAGATGTATATGGTACAGAATAAGTGAAAGGACAGACATTGCTGCCAATACTTCCAAGAGAAAATAATGAAAGGTTAAAAGTTCTACAAGTGGTGAAAGGACTTGATGCATCAGAGCTTTGTCCAATCTGAAGCTAAAGTAGCCAATTCAAACAAATTATCCAAGCAGAATATTTTCAAATGGACCATGAAATAGAATATTTTAAAACCTTTTTCCCTCACATGGTGACAGAATAGTTTTGTTTTGACAATGTAATCTGAGTTTTAGTCTTCTAACCTCAATTAACAAAATAGGTTTGACAATAAGTACTGATGACAATCATCATTTGATACCATATTGCTAGAAAGTCACAATTATACCATGGTAAGTTCCACATCAAATAACCACAACCAATCACGAGTCAACATCTCATTTCCAGATTGAAATCCTAATATAGGTGAAGAAATGCTGAAGCAACTGACTTTTTTAAAGAGAGAACAACTTACCAGGGAGCCGACTCTATTAGCCCAGAACGATCAGTTCGACAGCTTACTTGTGTCTTAGGTCCAACATCATTATAGGCCCCACCCACAGTCAACAGGTAAGCATAGATCCAGACAATCACCACAGAAAATATTACAGCGAAACGATCAAAGATATTTTTGCCCTTACTTAACACATGGGGCATATACTGCAAAGCAAGCAAAAATTTATTTTAAAAAGGTAACAACAAACAAGAAGAGATTGTAATACATAAGAAGGTCTGAATTGTAACAAAGAAACTGCAAATAACAGATCACTAGGCATACCTGAGAAATAAATACTAAAAGGATAAGCTGAGGCAGCCCGATCTCCACACATTTGGCAACCTAAGAAAAAAAACCCAAGAGTCAGGCTTTAGTGGTTCTTATCCCCACCGCCAAAAAAAATAAATAAATAAGGTTGTTTTATGGTAAGATCATTTTATATATATAT
>JANKKB010002575.1:0-13798 GCA_026225775.1 Bursera palmeri
TTTTTTTTTTCACAAAATCATATGTTTCTCCTTTTTACATGTTGAAAATAATATTTTATGCACGATAGGTGCCACTAAAATACAAGGGATTAGCCATATTTTGACCACTATTCTACCAACTCTTCATTAGAAGTAATTAATTCAATTAGTTAAAGTTTCCTTCAGTTTAACAGCTAAATATAAGTGCATCAATATCCTATAAAGGGCCAAACAATGCAAATGAGAACTCGGGTGGTATTTGCAATTCCATTCTCAGATCAATTAAAGTTAATTATGTATGTAATAAACGGTTTAACTATACTGGGGATTTTAAAAAAAGTGGACTAATAGATGCATTTAAAAATGGATCTACTATTTCATATTTAGACGCGTTATAATCTATTCAACGTCAGACACTTGACAATCGATAATGTATTATTAGATACATTTATTGTTATATGAAATATTATCTGATTATGAGTGTTAATATTTGATTAAAAAAAATTATGTCTTGCAGTATTGAATAATGTATTAGATATTATATGCTATGGAATCTTAATATATGATAAAAAAGAGAAATATCCATTTATGTCTGTTGAACGAAATCATAATATTTAAATTTTTAGAAACAAATTCATTGTTTAAATTGGTGCCTTACTTTGTTTCACATTTGCAAATAATCAAATGTCTACGTTGGCTAATAAATGAAATAAATAAGGGGGTGGAGCAGCAGCATTGCAGCAGGGATTGAAGTACAAAAAACGAGGGCCAGGGGGGGGGCCTGGGTTGGCTTCAAGTGGAAGAAGCAAATGGTGATTAAATGAACTGATTGATTGAGTTGAGTCATATTCAAAGTCGAAGAACAGCAGTGGAATGGGTCTACCTGACAGTTCCAAGCATTTAGTTCTCTTGTGTTTGGTGCTGGGAAGCCATTAATTAATAGACTCATTTTCCAAATTCAACTTTAACCCTTCATAGAAAAATTTGCATACACAATTAATTCAACCTTAAATACACAGGCACCACCAGTAGAAATGTTAGATACAAATAGGGTGGACCATTCACGCCACATATAAACATATTTTTAGCTTTTCGATGAACCCAATAAAATGAATATTGAGATAAAACTCTCCTCTTCGTAGTCTCATTGAACGATGAAGTTGGACAGACATGACCAAATGGAATAACTTCTCTCCCTCTCTCTCTCTCTCTCTCTCTCTTGAAACGAGAAACAGTAAACTGATGAATGAAAGCATAGGAGTGATTAATCGAAGAGAAAGATTGATATACCAGATCCGTAGCAGATGGAGGAGTTGTTGTAGTAGTACGTACTACTACTGACGACTCTAGGGTGAAACATATATAAAAGAATTGTTTACTTACTGTTCCTGCACATTGATATTCATAGAGATAGCACTACACTTCACTTGTGCCTTAAATTCGGGCATGAGGTAAGGCTACAGAGTACCGAGGCTAGGGGCTAGTTGTGATTATATATATATATATATTAGATAAAATAATGTTATTGAAGAGAGCGTCAAATCAAAGCCTACAAAAGAGACTTGGCAAAGGGACAAGTTATCCTGTTTTAGGTGTCCAACACAACAGTCGCAATTCCTTGTAGTCGGCCATTAATTTTTTGTGGGTCCAAACACTCACCTAACCACAACAAAAGGTGACATAACACATACACACCCAGCAATCCTTTCACTTCCTTTTTCTCTTCTTTTGAGTTTTGATCTCACTTTCTTTTTTCTTTTTTGAAAATTTAATATGAAAATTGACAAAGGGAAAACCCTTTTTTCTTCTTATCCCATTTAATTTCTTAGTATTAAAAGTTAGACCCATTCAAAAAAAACTTTTCCAAAGCTTTACAACTTTCTGCTTCCAATATTGCTATTACTTGTAGAAGCATCGGATTTCTCTTTTAAAAGTTTGCTCTCCATTTCTCTCATTCTCTCTCTCTCTCTCTCTCTCTCTCTCAACCGTTCCATTACTAAACAACTCACTTCTCGGCAAAACTTAACCAAGAACTTCAATCCAATACACACACACGATTGGTTTCTGCATATTCAGTACTTTGCAGTTCATTTTTCCCTTCTCTCATGACCACCTTTTTCTCATCAAAACCCTGAAAAACAACGCTCCATCACCCTTTGACTCCATACAAATCTCTCCCTTTCTCTCGCTTTCTCTCTAGTTTTGCATGATGGGGTTATGCAGACGACATCTAATTCTTTTCGCTTGGCTCTTGATGTCATTCATCTTCATTGTTGGGCATTGCCAAGGCTCAAGAGCCACAACCGTTTTCAACCTCAAACCAAATTCTCGGTACACGGGTCACTTCCTCGGTTTCTTGCCTAGACATTTCCCAATCCCAGCTTCAGGCCCTTCAAGGAAACATAACGACATTGGGTTACAAAATTGGAGATCGCCATGAACATCCATCATCACAAGGAGATATCTTTAAACTAAAGGTGACTCTCGTTATATTAATTTTTTTTTTTTTTTTTATCTTTCTTTCAACAAAATATGAGGAGTTGGTTGGTCCTGTAAATGGGGTTGTTGGGTGATGATCAAAATTCATTTTTGGAGGTTTCATGACAAAGGCTTGTATTAGAAATGTAATGGCTACGTAAAAGTGGTTTCTCCTTCCATACTCAAAAAAGGAGATAGATGATCACGAGTCATGACTCGCTGCTGCTTTAATCTCAAATTTTTTTGGCTTGCTACAACTTGTAGAGAAATCACTAGCTTTGCAGAAGCTCTAAGTTCTAATTTTTATTACTATTTTTTTTCTTTCTATTTATATATATATATGCTCAGTTTCTGGGTATAAATCTTGTGTGTAAAGAGGAGATAAATACATGCAAACTTTCAGTTGTATATACAGAAACTCTTGTGCAAATTTTTCATCCTTTCAGATAACTATTGCAATACCCTTTTGTTGATTATAAACATTAAAACTAATCAATCCGAAATCGAAGGGAAACAAGAATAAAATTACAGGGTATTTTTAATTATTGTTTTTATTATTCAACAAAAAATGTTATTTCCAAATCTGAACGCTGCCTTGTTACCAGAAATTAATGCATCGTATATGTACATTGCCACTAAGTTCAGATAAGGTGATTCCATGTATCATGTGATGAACATTTTGTCTATTTTATTGGTTTTTGAGGTAATAAACAGTTCCTCGAAAGATCATCTCAATAAACGTTAAACGTTATTTATTTTTTGTAGGGTACGTGTTTATTAAGTTATTTGTATGCCTTGTCAAGTGTCAAACTTGTACTATCTTAATACAGTTCTATTTTTGCTTGGAAAAAGATTATCTATTGATGAAAAATTGCCCGAAACCAATAAAAGTCATAATCAATTAATAAGTATAAATGAATTGTGATTCAACGACTTTAATTAATAAATAATCACCCGATTATACATCTCATACAATAATGAAGAGAGACGAAGTGAACCAGCTAACTTTTATAAGATTAATGTAGTTGCTCAATTACCACGCAAGGCAAGGGAAAGGAAGAGATATTTTCTTTAGGGCAAAGAACTTGAACTTTGGACGAAATGATCATCATCAACTAGCTGCCTTTTTTTTTTTTTTTCGTTTTTCTCTGTTTAACCATGATGATCCCCAAACGGGTCCTAATGGATCTACAGTTTAATTGGTTATGATTTGAAGCTCCATTGGATTCGTTTCTGAAATGAATTTTTGGAATAATCAGAGTCATGATGCTTTTCTAAATGGAGAGCATCATCTATCATGATTCATTTTGTTGGCTTATTATGGTTTGTATTGTTCACATTATTGCTTTAAGTCATTTCAATGCCTCGTTCTGTTTAACCTAAATCGATTATCCACAAATCCCATTACATTATTTTCAAACGTGGCCAATGTTTATGATTGCATTAAGAAGGTTATTCCGTCCCTTTTCTCAAGCCTATATCAAAGCCTTTAAAGTTGATTAAAAATTCGTTTTAGTTCTATATGAAAATAGAAGCGTTTCCGTAGAAATCATCTTGCTCGTTTAATAATGTTCCCATAACAAGCAATTGAATCATGAGAAAGATTCGTCAACAAGAGATATTCCAAATATTTTTTTCAAGACTCTCTAAGCACGTTTTTGACATTAAAAAGAACAATTATGATTTGCTTACACAAGATCGATTTCAATGGGGATCATGGGGTTGAAATTCGTAACCGTTGTTAAGTCAATTTCTGAGCAAAAGTCTTCTGAGCAATTAAATCTGGACCTGTAAAATTCTTAGCCTTTGAAATCGTGGCCTCTTTCGTTTGAAGTTTTGCCGGTTTGTTCACTTGAAGGGTTATTTGGTTGTCCTGAAGAAGAAAAATAGACTTCTAAGCTTATAAATTAATAGAAATTTCCATAGTCAACATCGGTATTTATACATTTTTTTCTAGTGCACCATGTGATGGCCCTGACTTTTCTATGTATTTGGTTTAAAACTTTGTACATCAGGGGCCCTGTTGATTTTTTTTTTCTTCTACTTAAATTTAATTATTTGGGGTGCTTCTTCTTTGACCAAGACCAGAATTGTACCATTCCATTCTCTTTTCCTAGAAAATATAATTTAATTTGTTCCCTGTTTCATGGCTAAAGCTAACATAAAGAAACCCAAAAGTTGCCCGATTGATAAAAGAATTGGAAATGAAATGATTAGCAATGCACTACAAAGTGGGTCCAAAATTGTTTCATCGATCAAATATTTATATACCTTTTATATTTCTTAGAAGCTAGCGCATAAGTTACCGAAATCTCTTGTGAATCATAAGTCTGGAAACCTCAGACGCTTGCTTTAGTCACGTTTGTCGAATAAAGAAGGAAAACAATGAAGAATTTTGATTCTGAAGTTGATATAAATAAAATTGAATAAATTGAATTTCATCTCTTCCAATAAAGAATTGAAACTTTAGGGGATTGAATGCATGATGAAGAGGTAAGGCTTTTAGCAATCCACTGCCCCAATTAAGGATAGGTTCACAAGATGAGACCATCGAAAAAGTTGTTCTTTTTAAGCAAATCAATTATGACTCTCGATAATAACAAGATAGAGTTTTCCATTTTGAGGGCCCATATAGTTATATATAGTCAGTGTACATAGATATACATTGATTAATATGTAGAAAACATTAATCTAGGTTTTATATTATGATGGCAAATTTTTCTTTGTGTAAGTCTTGCAACTTTGTTAATGCATGCATTATGTTTATAAATATTTTTTTTTGGGAAAAAAATTGAAGATTCAATTAAGATTAATTAAATACAATATGTATTATATTGATATTTAAAAAAAAAAAAACTTCTTTAAAAGTACATTATTATTGTTATTATTTCAAAAATAAGTGTATAATGATGTAAGTTGATGTACATGCTTGTAGAATAAATATGTTATTCATGTAAATGATGTATTTCTAGAAGTATTGGATTGTACAAGGAAATGAGTGCTTTGATGGTTGTGAAAACAAAATTAATCATAAATTAGCAGCTTTGGAAACAAAGTTTAAAATGATTTGTTGCTTATTGGTTGCCAGCCGTGAATCATATTCCAGTATTGGTTTGATATTGTAATTATTGAAGTTAACTTTAAATCATGAACCAAACTGAAGATGAAAGATTAGTATATGCTTTGTTTAATTAGAGTATATATCTTGTTATACAATTAATTTATTTATTAAAAAAAACCCAATGACAAGAACATATATGCATATGCATGGCCTATATTTATATTTTCAATCTCCAACTCCTTGACTTTGAATGATTTTAAAGTCTATTACTCACTCTAGTAGGTGGCTGATCGGGATTGCAAGGACCAATTTGAGAGATTCAGTTTTTCTTTATGGTAGTTATTGCATGCACATGATAGAAAAAAGTGCCTAAAAACCAAAGAAATATCAATTCAAAATAACCAAAAAAAAAAAAAAAATCAATTTCGAAGTGGAGTGAAGTTAAAATCTACATTTTGTTTGTTATCAAGCCAACAAGAAATTAAATTCAATATATTTCCTTTATTATTATTTTTATTATTATTAAGCTGAATGTGGTAAATACATTGATAATATTTACTAAAAATTGACATATGCAGAATTAGATCAAATAATATTAATTATTTGATAACTAGATAACTTAATGAAAGATCCTCCATAAACATATTCTTTCATGACATGGATAAAAACACCAGTAGTTTATGACCAAGAACGGGCCTCTCATGAAATGGGCTGGAATGAAACAATTTTTTTTTTGTTCTTTATTATTCTACTGGTATTATTATGAATCGAATAATAATTTTATGTATGCAACCAATTCTAGATAACCTTATAACATGACGTTATTTTATTAGATGAGAAATTACCATATTACTTATTGTAAATTCCGTCATTTATTATTACCTTTTATTATCTATCCAGTAGTTTGTGAAATTATATTATATGAAGTTGGTTGTATGGGTTGGTTTGTAGTATTACTGCTATGAATTGATTGCTTTATCTTCTTAAGATTAGGCCTTAATGCATTTCATCATTGACTTTTTGGAGATACTTATAACCTCCCATCGTGAGTTAGATGTTAAAGAAATCACTCCATCTAATCAAAAGTTTAAACTTGTAGTTAGGTTGTGGCCCAACATTAATATTTAGCCTTTAAATGAGCCAACACATTTACAAGGACCTAGCATGTACTTACAGATAGACCTAAGCCTTACATGAGTTATCACACATGAAAGCCTTAAAAGTCTCACCAAACCTTAAATTAGCAAGACACATTTTCTTCTATTGGCTTAGGCATAACAGTCCCTTAAGGATCTTGTAATATGGAAGGATGCTTGGATCTAAAGAGGACAACATCTTGCTAGTGGTTCAGGTCATGACATATCATGCCTCGCGGGTCAGCTTGTCTTATAAGTGGAAAACAAACACTAAGGAGATTCATACATGAGAAATCTACTTTAGACCCAAATACGTCTAAAGGGAAGATGGTGAATAGGTGTAACAAATGTGGAATAAAGTAAACCGACTACTGGACAAGATCAAACATAATCGATGAGCTTAGTATCGTCCAATCATCATCACAATGCATAAAAATAAAGAGCACTAGCATTTGTTGACAAAGGGAAACCTCATTATGAGGAAAAAAACCCTCCGGACTATAAGTCGCTATCATGAGACAATTCAATATGAAAATAAGAATTTACAACTAGTGGTTCACTCTCTTACAAAAAATTTATAGACTCTGACACCTTAGTTGTACATTTCAGAGAACTCTTAAGATAGTCACTGATCAGTGCCTCCCTCTCAATCTCTTCTCACAAGAATAATCTCGTCTTCACCTAAGCTAGAACTCCTAGCTAGGACCACACCCTTAGCATTCTGATGCATAGATTTGTCATCTAGAACTTCTAGATCAGCTCGTGATTACTTTAGATGATTTAATCTTAGGTAAAAAATAGCTCACTCAGCTAGAACGAATAACACTCATCCCCAGTTAATCTCTCATATGTAAAATTGGTTAAGCTCAATAAAATTCACTAGCAAAGATCCCCTCATCATTCTTAAAGATTTCTAAATTTAAAGAATGTATATGAGTTTTAGGTAATGAGAGTAGGATAATCAAAGATTAAATCAAAATGAATTCTTTGAATCGAAAGAATAAGTAAATGAAATCCTCACTCACCATTATCTTAGATCTCTCAAAGAATACCCAGGAAGAAGGTTTCTCGGTTTAGTGTGTTTGGAGAGAGACAATTTTTAAATGTGAAAGAAATGGGTTTTTATAGTGTGAGGTTCTGCCATATTTCTTCCAAGCGACAGGCAGACGAAATGAGGCAGAGACTAACTGAATGCTTAAAATGACTCTTTGTCCAGTTTCACTTGAGCAATAGGCAGGTGAGATTTGGCAGCAACGAAATTCTGTCTTCTTTTGTATTAGTCTTGGCACCTTTGACTCTTACAAGTTACACTAAAAAAGCTATTATAATTCATGACCACTAAGATACAATTATCAAACAAATATGGCACAAGATTAGCCAACAAAATATAACCTAACAATACTCTCAATCGTTAGTTAGGCCAATTTAATTCGCTAATATCGTATTTTGTTCTAACTAAAAACTAATTTGCCTTTGTTACCATACGAAGGAATCATTTCACCTAAAAATTTAACCTCGTAATATAATATAATAAAGCATGGCTAAAATTATAATATTGTATGTATAAGCAAATAAAATCTGAAAAAAAAAATCTCATACATTCGAAAATCAGTGAAGTTTCAAATCAAGAGGTTGTGATTAGGACAAATTAATTTCACGGAATAAAGAAAGAGCATTATTACATAATTCTGAAAGAGAACCAAGGAAAGAAAAAGAAAATTGTAGTGGAAATTGCTTGTGCACATGTGAAAGTGGTAATCAATGCTTTATATAAATAACCACTAGTACCTCCATGATGTATTTAGATGACTTGGTGGAATCCCAAATCATTAAGGTGCCAAAAATATCATTCTCATCATCTCATGTTCTTAGTAATTATTGGAATTTGATCCAATACATACATTAACTATAGTGTAAAAAGATTAACAGAAATAATTGAAAAAAAAATTCAGAACCAATAGTGTTATTTTGTATATCAATTATTTGAATGATGGCTCGTTTTGTGTGCACCAAAAAAAAAAAAAAAAAAAAGAATTANGTTATTTTGTATATCAATTATTTGAATGATGGCTCGTTTTGTGTGCACCAAAAAAAAAAAAAAAAAAAATTATAGAGAGCATATCATATACAATGAATTGCTAATGGTATAAACCTTAGTTCGATATTATTAAAACTTTATTTTCATTAGACAAAATGAATTAATCATCATTAAAATAGATTAATAAGAATCATCTATCTACCCCAAAATTATGTTCATTAAATTATGCCGATTGATCGATCAACAGATGGAATTTTGTCTCTTTTCATAATTTCTGAAGTTTCAAATCTTATGAGATATGTATAGCACTCATACGAATATGACACATCAATTTTACCAATGTAATTATTCTAAATGATGATTCCATTTTAACTTTATGAGGTGGAAAACTTTTGAAATGAACCATCATTTACAATATAATATAATCATGGTTAATGCACGTTGTCACATTATAATGCATTAAGCACTAGGTTCATCACTTGAAATGTTATAATAATGGTAGAAATCACTACTGTGACTATATAATAGCTTTATATTACTCCACATTAAATAAATTAAATCATATATAGAAAAAAGATATCATCATTTATATACCAAAAATTATGGTTACTCAATTAGTAGATTAAAAGCTATTTGGGTAAAATTTTAAAGTTGCGAAAAATTACCAATTGGGTCAATTATTATAGATGATGATTCATCTTTATGTGCCAAAGAAAAGTATGAAGACAATATCAAATTTACAATGTAAAGTGGATGTTATGTATGCACGGTGTGATATTATTATGTATTACTTCACCATTGAAAGGAGGTGAATGTGTTGGAAATTATTACAATTTGGTGGGAAAACTATTGGCATTATTACACTTAATTTTTTTTTTAATTTCATTTAAAAAGAAAAGAAATGAATGGTCATTTAACATTTATTCATGCCACTTGGTGAAATGGTGAAATTATGGCCTTGTCTCCCATAAAGAAAGGGCAGATCAGATTTATGGAATTACACAAATTTTCAGCCTAAAGGTTAGGCTAAACTCTTGCAAGAAATAAATTATATCAGCAAGTTCAACATGGGAATTATGCAATAATAATAATCATATCAAGGTTACTATTAAAGGTCTCCACTTTGGCAATTCTGCCATTGTGTTAATTTGTGTGAGTTTTTATTTTATTCTACAAATATTTATGAATGTTTTAATTAAGGGTTAGGTTATTAGGAGTTAATTTTTTTTTTACTTAATTTTAAATACTATTTGATAATAGTTAATCTATGGGTGCAAAAGAAAAGTTAAAATATAATTTTTTATACCAACTTAACAACTTTTTCCACTATTATATTAGAAAAATTAACAACTATCAGATATTGTATAAAATTAAATAAAAAATAAATTAAATCCTAATACCCCGAGCCTTTAATTAATCACTTGACTAGTAATATATATTAAATCATAAACTTTAATTCAGATAAATTTTTATTTTATCTATATTTGTTACAATTAATTATTAATCTTCGTGAAGATATACAAAGTTTTGATTATGAATATATTATTATATAATTAAAGTTAATAATGTGTAAGTGACACAAAAAATATAAAGTCAATTATCAAATAAGATTTAACTTTTTTTTTTTTAATTTTCAAAGACATATTTCATGGCTTTAAAATACTTAATCAGTATTCAGTAATGATGAAATTTAAATATATACTTTAAAGATAGAGTAGTGGGTAGATGCCTTTCTTACACAATTATATCTAAGATAATTTAACAACAAAACCAAATGCTTCTCTACCCGAAGTGTTGAGCTAAATAAATTAAATCTTTCCAAATACAATGGTGATTGTTACAAATAAACTAGGGATTTAAAACATATGATGTGAGAATATGATCACTTGAAGTGCACTGAAAATGCTTAATTTATTTGACCAATATCAACCTCATTTTTGATTTCTCAACTATATTACATAATGATAATTAATTCATTTATGGACCACATGTTATTAAATTTTAATTAGTCCTTGTCAAAATGCCGTTTAACAAGTTTTAATATCTTCATCTGCGATTGCATCGTGAAAAATTAATATAAAATCTGGAAATGAAAAAAATGAGTTAATTACATCAATGACCCAAATTAGAGGCGGCTTTGAAAAATGAATTAGATATTAAAAGATTTAGATATTATGACTATATTCGATAGACTGATAAATCTATAAATATTTTTTATTATGGATCTTTGATATATCGAGATCTATTGGTTTATAGGTCATTAACACTTAATAATGAAAAAATTATGTTAGTTTGTTAGATTATGATTATAATGTCTAAATTTTTTAGGTGCGTAGTCAATTTAAGTTCTAATATTATATCAAACATGTTTCTAGATTTTAAAGTATTTATGAATATAATGTAAAATTATGGGTTGTAATTTAGTTTTTAAAACTTAGTTTTAAATTATAGATCATAAATTCTCTTAATTTCTTATTAGGAGTAATTTTATTGACCACGAATGTGTAACATAATTCTAGATAAACAAAAGCAAGGAGATTTATGCAAATAACCAAACTCAAGGGGGTAAATTAAGAATAATAAAAATTAAAAGTTTTTTTGATTTGTTTAATTAAATAATGAGTAATTATCAATCACCACCCCTACCTTTTGCTTAAATTTCACTCATATGGAACTTTTGCCCTTTTTCCTTNATTAAATAATTGGTCCATGGTCCATTAATATTGGCTAGTCAACTTGTTAGCCTGTGATGGGTTAACGGTCTATGACATTTGGGTAGTCCATTGGTTTGTCACAGGTTAACGGATTGATGGATAAAAATCAATAGGCCCACGAGTCAAAAGTTTAGTTCGATAAATCAAAATTTTTAAAATTTTAATTGTTTTTAATTCAATACCTTAAATCTTATTATTTTACATAATTATTATCGAATATTTTACAATAAAAATTATAATATTTCAAAGAAATGTTTTTGATAAGATGAAATTATGCTATAATTGCTGAGATGTTGTCAAGTCAACTGTTACATCACTTCACATCTAAAACTCGAGATAAGACTTAGACTTGTAACCCATTTTCTTTGTCAGTGAAACTTTAAAGAAGTGAACAACCCATTTTCACTTAAATTATAGAAATACCTTGAATCAAAAATATTTAAGTTGAAAGAGAGAGAAAATGTTTCTAAAGCATTTTGCTTTTAAATGGGTAAAAGTTTGTTATAAACATCAAGATCTAGTACCACCCTGTTACATGATGAGATCAAGATCTCTCTTGACTTTGTGGAAGAACTGATGGCAGGATTGTTGCTAATAGTACAATTACATTTACAATAATATATTGTAGAAATATCGGATGTAGATTCAAATAAGATTATAAGAAGTAGATATGTTGATTATTATATTGAGCCTTTGCTTAAAGTTCAATGAATGACTAGTGACTACTCAAACATGTCTCGTTTAATGGCAACAATGGGCAATGGCTATACTTTGTTTATAGTATAATGGAGCCATACGTGTCCCTCAATATAAAAATTAGGGTAAAGTTTGGCCGAAAGCATAATTAAAAATTAAATATACTTCATATGAAATGTATTCATCTAATACTAAAAATTAAAGCTTTTGATCTCAATTTGACTAAGATCCCTTGTTAATCATTCAATTATTTATACCCATCAAGATGCATCTACATCATATATACTAAATAACTTTGTCAATGGCAACTCTAACAATACATTATCAATTTGTGGACCTACTATATTTATTTGCAACTCAAATTAATTTTATGATTTCTAAGCTTAATCCAATGATTACAGAGATAATCATTACTTAACAAACAGATTGAGTAGATGATTTCAAGAAAATCAACTCAATAAATTGATGCATTCTAGAAGATTTTACTTTAATTGCTCTCATTTTAGGTGAAGGTTGACACTGCAAGTCCTATCTTGGTGGGATGCATGCATTTGATTTGTAAAGAGAATGCATGAATATTATTACAATAATACTACTCATCCCAAATTGTGTATCCTAATAATACATATTTAATGAATGATTGTTACGTGGATAATTTGATGATATAATGGTTGATGCGATAATTTTGAATTCATGTCATGTTATTTAGAATGCATGATTTTGAGATAAGTTTTAGGAAGTGTGGTACTACTTATATAAAAATAATCACAGCAAGCTTAACATTCATTGCTCATGGAATAATGCTTCAATAAACTATTGACAGGAGACATCACAAGGTTATTTGATAATCTCTTTCTTTTTTCTTCTCATGAAATGGCTGTCCAAGTGCCTGTACTGTACATGTACTACTATACAAATTCCATTGTTTTGAATACATGCAGAGAGTAGTAGAGTCAATCAAAGAGTAATTTATGTTGAAAAACATCAGTAATACGTATTACCAGTTAAACGAATGGATATCTGACTCTTGTATTCGTCGAAGTCCTAATGACGATGTTGATTATGTAATATTGTTGCAAAATTGCTTGTATAATCTGTCTAAGCTGAAGAAACTCCAGAAACACCTAAATCAGGTCCTTTTGCAGCAGGGTTTTACTCCACAACACTTGTTTCCTTCCACTGAGAAATGGATTGTCTGTTCCTTAATATGCCTCCAGGCTGGAGCAACTCCTTGTCTAGATGACCAGGCAGAATCTAATGTTTCGGCAGCCTGTGCTGAGAAACCGTTGTTACTAAGATCCAGTATTTGCAACTGTTTTGCCATGCTAATGGCAGTTGAAAGCTCTCGAATGAATTGGCACTCAAAAGATGAGTTTTTTTCACACAAGCTTGTGCAGCTATCATCCAAGGTCTTGTCTAACCTGACTTGATCATCTTCACTGTCAGCAACTTCAAGCTGATTACAGTCAGTGTTCATATGACATAAATCCTGTAGATCAGTGTCAGCTTCCTTGGATTCAACCCCCTTGACTGACAATTCAGATGTACAGAGCTTAGGCTTTAAAAATTCTGAGCTCACGTTGGCTGGCAAGTCATATTGTAGAGCAAATTGTTTACCCAGGTCAGTATTATCAGCAAGATTGAGCTCTTCGAGGGTGACATTCTCTGCTCGACACAATAAAATCAATAATAAAAT
>JANKKB010002579.1:0-12265 GCA_026225775.1 Bursera palmeri
TAAACACAACAATTATTATTTACGATATAATTTACTTTGATAGAGTTCACATGCCTTAAGAATAGCAACAAGAAGAAATTAAGTTAATGCCAGACCATGTGGCATTATCAAGAAGATACTATGTAGTAGATGAACAGTACTTACAATATACTGTTACCAATAATCTCCACACGAACAAACTCCATCCCTGAAATGATGGAATCTCTTTATATCTCTTAACACTATCTCCCTTTGGCTCATCTTACTAGCGTATTTCATCATAGAATGGCAGTCTCCACAGACTCTAAGGTTCTTCACGATCCTAATCGTTATTCCTGGAGCAGTTCGAATGAGCCCAAAAGCAAGGGCCAACTTTTCACTATGACTTCCCAATGCATCTTCCTTCTCTTCTTCTTCAATATTATGAAGTACCCACTCAGTTCCAGGCATGTATCCTTGTTCCCTAGCTTCAGTCATCATTTCCTCCAACTTTAAGTATATCTCCTTTTCATCTTGATGAGCATGATCACCAGCTACAAAACTATGCACTCGGCCGTCCACCTCAATATAACTCCACCCTGGATTTTTTTCTATTCTTCCACTCTGCATCAAGGTCCTTACTCTCTCAACATCTTCCCATCTCCCAGCTGCCGCATAAATGTTTGATAAAAAGACATAGCTCCCAGGATGCTTAGGTTCAAGCTGCAGGAGCCTCTGTGAGGCTAATTCAGCCATTTGAATGTTCTTGTGAGCCCTACAAGCACAAAATAGTGCTCCCCACATCACAAAATCAGGAGCTATTGGCATCCTTTCAATGAACTCTAGCGCCTCAGCTAGCCGACCTGCCCTGCCTAACATATCAACAATCAATGTGTAATGTTTCATAGTGGGTTCAATGGAATAGTCAAGCCTCATGCTGTCAAAGAAATTAAGTCCCATATTTACTTGCCCAGAATGTGAGCATGCAGTTAGTAAGGCAAGGAAGACAATTCCATCTGGTTTTATACCTGCAAGAACAGAAATTTAAACTTTGAAAAAGAAAGAAAGAAATACCTAAAATTGGATGGATTGAAATTAAACATTACGAGGTCAAACACCTGAATACATCATCTGCTTAAAGCATTGGATAGATTGCTCAAAACGTCCATGGATTGCCCAACCCCATATCATAGCAGTCCAAGTAAGAATGTCCTTCTGTTTTGTCTCTCCAAAAACCAAACTTGCAGCTTCAATATTCCCACATTTTGCATACATATCCACCAAAGCATTCCCTATAGCTCCATTCAACCTAAAACCATTGCTTGAAATATAATTGTGAATTCGTACTCCAGCTTCAAGAGCACCAACTTTTGCACAAGCTGAAAGAGCTGAAACAATGGCATGATCATTTGCCCTCACACCTTCATCCAGCATCTCAAAAAACAGTGCCAACGCGTTTTCACCTTCTCCATGCTGCGAATACCCACTAACCATCGTAGTCCAAGAAACCACATTCTTCTCCGGCATTTGTTCAAAAAGCTCACTAGCTCTCTTCAAATCCCCATTCCTCATAAACCCATTTATCAAACAATTCCACGACCCAAAATTCCTCTCCGGCATTGCCTCAAAAAGCTCCACCGCCTTCTCCAACTCCCCAACCTTACAGCATCCATTAATCAACACATTCCACAACAAAACACTCTCATTTCTATCAGGACTTTCGTCGAACACCTTCAAACCGGACGCCAACTCTGCAACTTTTACATACATATCAACCAAACAAACCCTCACAAACTTATCATACTCAACCCCGACTTTCACAACAACACCATGTAGACCTCGACCCAGATCCCCAAAACACGAACCCCCAACCGCCTTCAACACAAACGGGTAAGTAAGCCTATCAGGCCGGACACTCAACCTCAACATGTAAACAAAACAAGAAATAGAAGTCTGGAAACGGGAATTNCTCGGCAAGCCCACGAATCAAAGCGTTGAAAACATATAAGTTCTTGGGGATGAAGTGGTCAAAGATGGAGATTGAGTAGTCAACGGATTTGAGTAAAGAAGCAGCGGATATTAACTGGGTAGTGATGCGGCTAGTAAGGAGGTTGTGGCGGAGGATCTGAGCGTGGATCTGGCGGAGTTGTTTGAGGGATTTGGAGTAGTGGATGAGAGGCACGAAATGCGCTTCTTTGGTTTGTCGAGAAAGTTTGCGAGAAGATTTAATGGTTTTGGCGGGCAATGTGGTTGGTTTGAAGAGAAGATNAAATACTTTTCATTTTGTGAAACCAAAACGACAGAATCAGTTCAAGCTTAAGCCGCTTGAGTTGAATGCCCCGTTAAGGAGCAAAAACTTCCTTCATTTGGTGGCTTCCGAAATAAAATAAAAAAGATAAGTTGAATGCCCGTTAAGAAGCCCAAACTTCTTCTTTATTACACTTATTTTTTTAAGTACATGATATTAAATTTTAAAGCTAATTTAATTTTCGTTTTTAATAATATTTAAATTATTTATTTTAGTTTTATTTAATTAAATATTAATATATATATTAAAATTGTATATAAATATGGTGGATAAAAATTTAACTTCTTGAAATCAATCTAAGTTAAAATTTTAAACCAAAAATTTATCTAACAATAATTTATAATGACTAATAAAAATAAGAAAGGTTACATATATTTGATATTAAATGGCAATAATTTTTTCTTAAAAAGAAATTATTTCCTAAGATATTTCTTGTTTTTATTTTCAAAATTCAAAATCAAATCTTGAAAATGTAAAATTTAAAATTAATTTACTTGAATTAGCCATTAAAGTCAACATCAATTTCAATTCAATCTTCAGCACTAGAAAAATTTGTTAAGCCTTTCAAGAAACAACCTTTTCATAAATTTGGATGCCCTAACCAATTTAATTTCAAGCTAATTCTTTAAAGTTGAACGTATTTGCTTGACAAACATCTAAAATCATTCAACCAAGACACCTTGTTAATCACTTAACAAACTGTCAAGCTATCAACCAACTCAACCCTTTTTCAACAACTGAATGAAAAATTAGAATTTGATTATTTATCAAAACAATCCTCAAACATGTACCTCATTATGAAACCAGTACTTGCAGGATGAAAGGTTGGCCTCCTAACCTTTTCTCCATAACCTAAAAGGAGATATACAAACTGTCTATACCAATCTTTTAATTTAGAGTTCTATAAACTTATTAGGAGTAACCCTAATGCGACAATTATTATACAAACAAACGAATGACATTAATAAAGCTGCTTTGAAGAATGCCCTTTTATTACAAACAGGCTCTGAAGAAGAATTAGGAGAAAGCTTTCCAACTCTTCAAGAGTGCATGAAAAGACAAGTCCTATTTACCTGGCAAGATGACTTCAACTGTATTGTACAACATCCAGCTTGAAACTAAAATTTCACCAATGTATAAGCTAACTTGTTCATATAGTTATAATTAACACCCTGAACAAAATAATCCAACTTGAAAATATTTCAGAAAGAAGAAATAGAAAAACATTTTATACTTAAAGGACTCCAAAAAAGGGATTATTTATAGCAGAGTTCAGCTCTGAGCCAGCTGAATTGAGCACCCCCATGTCAACTTTGTCTCTGGGTAGAAATAGGAACTCACCCCCTTCAATTTTCTCAAATCCGCACAGCTCAAGAAATGCTATGCCTCCTGTCAGTGCACCGACTCTATCCTGTTAAATACAACACGGTATGACAACATGCAAAAACAATTAGGATAAAAAAGTTCTGAAACTAAATTCAAGAGTACAAGTGGTCTGAGTTCTGAAATTCACTAATTGCTTAACATAGATCATTATCTGTTATAAAAAGTTCCATACCTGAAAGGTTTGGTTATTTAGTCTAATTTTTCTGAACTTCTCCTCGTTAGGGTTTTTGGCTACATTCCCAATATAGGTTAGAAGTGTCTGGAATGCTCTCTTCACCTTGGCATCGTCATCCTAGTCCCACAGAAGACAAATAAAATCACTGGATATAACATAAATAAGCTTTAACTTACCATACAATTTAACAGGTATTAAAGGGTTCCAGAAACAGGAAGTTTGACAACCAAAAAAAGAAAAAGAGAGAAGAAAAATTAGGGGAAACAGCTAATTCCCTTGTGTGAATGTTAAAATATGAAACACATATCCATTTGTGTGCATATTTCCAATTAAAAATATATTGTGTTTGTTATATTATCTCATAAAAGATGCAACCAGATACTCGTTCAATTGTATACAAAGTAATAATTTCTAATGGAAAGAAGCATCATTCAAGAGACACATAAAACAGATTTCTGTTTCCTTGAAAGTCGAGTAGAACATTTTCATCAGTTCTACAGAAAATTTCTGTCACCTTACCAGGTAAATTACACTTTGCACAGCCACAGCCAAATGAACAAGCAGACATTCAGACACTGATATAACAAATGTTGAAGAGAGACCTTCCTGGATATTCTCCATTTTATTATGCTTAATATATAATAAAATATTTGAAACCCGACATTAGTAATTTTTCAAAAACCAGTTCCATAGAACCTTTACACACAGACACTGAGAATTTGTGTGTGTGTGTGTGTTTGCATGTGTATATAGAGAGATTATAACTCCTAATATGAAATATTATTCTCAGAACATAAAACTTAATGTAATATGTCTCTTCTAGAGAATCAACCATTAAATCTAATGTTTTATCCATCTACATCTTGCATCACAAGTCTGAGCTCCAAGCAAAGAAAATTTCAACTTTAAGCAATTGACAACATATTTCAAACTGGGAGTTACTGCCAAATGATAACAACAATTCCAAGTTTTGTGCATGCACAAACATTGAATATCACCAAGGGATCATAAATGGAGAGCATCAACCATGACAAGGAATGTTTAAAGTCCCTTAAGAGTGAATAATAGCCGAGCAATAATCAAGAGCAATGTACTCACCTTGTGAGTCTGCTTAAGAGATCGCAAACACTCTCTCATTTGCTCTGCCTTTGTGGCAGGCCTAACAGGCAACATGCTCTGCAATTCAGACAAAATACACATCTCAAAACACAGCCGGAACAAATTTTTAAAGCCATAAATCAGAAGGATAACGGTCATACAATCTCATACCTTTTTCTCCTCCACAACAGGTGCTGAAGGTTTTGCGGTTGCAGGATCTTCTGGAGGCAATCCTAGCCGCCTCCTTCTTTCTGCCTGTAGATAATTAAACTAATTCAGTAAACTATTAGATAATTAAACTAATTGACTAGACTATTATAAAAAAATTCAAAGGTAAATAAATAATAAATAATAATAATAATTTTTTTTTTTTAAAAGAACTTATAAGATGCAGTTTAATAATAAGAGCAATAAAAATATTTGCATAAACAATGCTCCCAATCATCTGTTACTTGCAAAAAATAAGAACTAGTAAGACCTTGAGCAAGAAATATTTGAATACTCCTTTTGCTTTAAATTAAAGAGAGATAATAATCGAAGAATATTAAGCCAAAATATTCAAAAGATGCTGTGAATAAATAGGGAAGGTGATACAAAGAGAAACATAGATAGCAGTAACCTTGTCTTCTTCCAATTTCTGACGAATTTTTTCCCTAGCTCTTTTCTCTTCCTCTTTCTCAGCTTTCCGTAAGGCCAACAAACTGGAGCAAGACAATTATTCATCCCAACAGAAAATGAATTTAAGTAATCTATTAAAAAAAAAGGAGACATTTTATTGTACAATAGACTGAAACGTAAATCCACTGAAGTAAAAGACAAAAGATACACTAGAAAAAGACATGCCGTTTTCTTTCATTTTCTTCCTCAATTCGCTTTGCTTCTAAAAGTTCCTTGCCGATTCGAATTCTCTCCTATTGAAAAGGAAAAAAATACAAAAGTGATAGAAAATTCTAAACGAAAATAAAGCCATCACATATGATTCAAAATATAATGACCATGATGACTGCAAGGGCTAAAAGGTTATATGTTATTTCAGGATATACAATCACACACAGATTACAATATTCTGTGCAACAAAACATATAACACAAATATATGAAAAAAAAAAATCCCCACAGTTAGGATATTCATCCATATCTTTAAGTCTTTAAAAAAGTGAGTAGATATTATGCTGAAATTCGTCCATGTCTATACTTGATAAAGCTTGAAACATGAAATAAGTGGATGCTACACTGTTTGCTAATTTTGAGGCACACAATAAGCTTTGATAAAACTATGGTCTGGCTCTAATGAGGGTTAAAATCATGCGGCAGATTCTGGTAAATGTCCCATGTTCTATGGACGTACGAAATTGATTTTCAAACTTGCAACAGGAATGTGAATTGTAAATGGTAAATGTATTAAAAAAAAAAAAAAAAAAAAAAGAAGCAACTTTAGATACTTCGCAAAATCCATAAAATGTCTATTAAAATACTCTTCATTCAAGACACCATTTTTTTATTAGAGGAGAAGATCCCAAATCTCCATAATTATACTATTTCCTCACATCGGAAATTTGTCCTCTTGTCCTATATCTTATAGGTCTAGATGGCATTCCTATTCTTATAAGAATGGTAATATGATAGAGCTCAATTGGAGTTATCTATATGACGTGAAACAAACTCCACAAAACGTCTTTTCTCTTCTAACATTTAAAAGATTCAAAATTAAGGCGAAAGAAAAAAATTGATAAAGGCTAAATTTAAATTGCCAACAATCCAACAGGCATTCATTTTTCCCTCAAGTTTTCAGTTGTGCTTTAAGGTAACAATTGTATCAGTGTTCAGTATAACACATTCACAATAATGCAAATGCAGAAATTATGTAGATTGATCTCATTACTGGCAGTGAAAACAAAAAGAGTGACATGCTTATAGAAAAGGGAAAAAAAAAAAAAAAGTTTTAAGTCATTACAATCATCACATACATATAATAACTTTCTTTTATAAGAAACTAAAAAGTTCTTGTATTAATTATAAAAGGATCAACGAAAGGATTGAACCAGCTATCTACGAGACAACCGTGCAGATTCAGACCAAGACAACTTAAGAAACAACAAAATTCAAAGGCAACCAATCAAGAAACTCCGAAATAATGCAAGTGCAGCATAAATACAGCAGACCATATTTAGCAGTCAGTACATTTATTGGTCACATATTCTATATCTACATGTACATATAGATATAAATATGTAATTATAATTGATATTGGAAGTCACTATAATGTACAATAAAAGAGAACGAAAATAATGAAGCACCTTTTCCCTTTCTCTTTCCGCTATCTTTTCTTCTTCCTCTTTCTTCTTCCGAGCCCGCTCCCTTGAATATTTAAAACAATAACTAAGAGGCGGAACAGAATGATACATAAAGTAAAGAAGAAGCAAGCCTTAAAATATATTGGATATGACTTTTAAGTGTTTTGGGAAAATATATATATATATATATTACGAACATATTATAGATAGAGCACATGACATTCAAAATTTGAAAAATATATTTACAAAAATAAATTAATTAAACTTGCAGAACCCACAAGAATTGAGAGAAATTATTTTTCTTCAATTAGATTTAACCAATTAAATAGTAGGTTAAAATGAATAAAGAATACAAGAGCAGCATTAGTGCCTAAAACCGCTAAACCCACCCAAGCCAGGCAAACAGTGAGAAGCCCAGTGTTATACAGCCAAGAACAACCAGAAAAGAGTTTCTAGAGAGGCCTCCATTAGAAAAGCATTCAAGTAGCAATTACACAATCCAGTTTCTGAAAAGAAATTGCACAATAATATCCAAACCTCAGTTCTTGTGCTTTGAGCTTAACTTCTTCGGGTGTAAGAGAAGGCTTAGGAGCCTCAACATTAGAGCTGACAGGTACCTGAATACAAACAACCCAACAGGAAGAAAGAAACGGAAGGAAAGATTTTAGTGAATGTAAATACACTAACAAAACATCTATTATAACAAATAAGTACATCTAGTTGATTAGAGCCATTGATGTTGATTCAAGCTATATCCCAACTGCAGTTTGGGTTGTTATAAGATTCTACAAGTGCTTTTCTAAGTCATTGCAGGTGGTAAGATCATAAAAGTAGGGCGAACCCTATAGAATTTTAATATATTAGTACTTTTTAAAATGATTTTGCTAATTGTTTAAAGTGAACCTATGACCCAACAAATACACCAACATTTTGCATTATCATCCCACATTCCCAGGCCGGATCAGGGCTGGCCCTGCCAGTTTGGTATCATATACATTTTATTACAGGATTCATCTTCACAAAATCAACTGATAGATTTCATACTATCCGGTTACTAATTGTACCCACCAAGTTCCAAACTTGTAAAAAATTTGGAACCATCCAACTGAAACAAAGCTCACAAACAATGCTTATGATGTCTAAAAAAATTTAAAAAAAAAAGTGTGAATTTATGAACCGGATAACTAAGATTGTGATATTCGGCTAGCCCTAAAGTATAAGGAATGAATTAGAGTCAATGGTCAAAATGATGAGAAATAAATCTTATGAAAAATTGTTGAGTTTAATCTGACTCTGATAGAAATAATAACAAATTCCAAGATGCACATAATGCTAACTACAAATTCATATGCACACATTATGACTATAGATATCATACCAAGGGCATCTGATCTATGTCTGTGTCATTCTCATGTTCCACTATCCAATTTACAGCAGCCTCAAGACTGGCATTACCTGAAGATGAAAAATATATTCAAAAAACCCTTATGATCAATCAAAATGCACATAGCAAATTTATTATTTGAAGAATATCTCCTTCCTTCCTAGAATTTAAATCAGAAACTTTAGGGGAAGAAAAAACTTCCTAGTTTAATACTTCACAAGAAATTAACTGTTTTTAAGTAGCAGGCCTTAGTTTTATCAAAAAGCTTCCAATTCTATGAAGTCCTTAAGTGAGACCCATCCAAAGAAAAAATTGTCCAATACTTAATTTCTTTAGTTTAATGTGATTGAAGGATCAGACCAAAAAGCCCCCTAGAAGTTGCAGTCTCAACCTTAGCCAAAGAAATAGATCTTTATAGTCTAAAAAAACCTTAGAATAATACTATTCAATAACCTCACCAGAATAATGGAGTGCACGGGTTGCCCGTGCTTTAGGGAAATCCATTGCTTCCAGTTCCTCAAGCAGCTTCTTATCAACCTCTGGCACAACCATTTCTACAGAAATGAGGAAGAAAAAATAAACAAGTCAAAAAGCAATCATTCAAAAGAAACGAATGTGTAATAACCACGAAACACTATCCAGTTTCAACAGGAAAGCACTGCTTCATGAAGGCACAATTTTTTAAAACTAAATAAAACCAATCATCAACTTCCCTGAAAAAAAAATAATAATAAAATAAATTCAGACCATAATTCCAGAGAATAAGTAGCAAAACTATTTTTGTATAATATTCATTGTGTTTCTCCACCACATTAATAAGAGTGGGATATATTATTCATGATCCAGAAACTCGATACAAGAAGAAGTACAAGAAGGAGAATATATTGCAAGGAAAAGGGAAAAATCAGAAGAACAAAAGAACCCTAGAATAAAGTCAGGCTGATGTAAATGACTTCCCAAATGAAATTCAAATAAACAACTCTCCCAATGTCATTAAAAATAGTAATATAATTTTTTTCCTACAAAAAAAGGGGCCAAAAAAATGGTCTAGGCATGACAGTTACTGCAATTGGCAATTGCATATATAATTGTAAGTCAGAATCAATGAAAAACAAACAAACAATAAAATCCTCCCAGAACAGTACTGTTGTTGCATATATCCACTACCAGTTAACCCAATAGATCAAGCAACTATTCACTTGCAATGAGTTGAAACACTCAACTAAAAGCACTACCTTCAGGCTGGCTACTAGTACCAGCATCCACATCCATGGCATCTCCTGATTCAGCAGCCACTTTTGGTACCTCTAAACTTATCGGTTTCGCAGCCTCTGAAGTCTTATCAACAAACTCCGTATGCCCAGTTCTCTTCGTATGCAAATCACTTTCCTACACAATCAAACAAAAAGGAAAAAGAAAACTTGAATAAATGACTTCCTTCTCAGTTCCCAACCAACAGAAAACAAAAACAAAAAATTATAAAACAGAAAAATGGACCACATTTCCCGTTTCCCAAATGCCCTCTTGCGAAACCATTACTCCAACACAACAAAACAAACGTAACTATTTACCAACACACAATTCAAAGTCCTTCCATCAGATTTCAAGTACTCAACTATCTTATAACACAACTAAACCTGATTAACGATTGGGGAATTGAAAATAGTACCAAAAGGCCCAAATTCAAATAAACACGTCACATTTCACATATAATCACAAAATTTTCAACTCAAATACAAAACCCAGATACAAAAGGCTAAGAGAATTGCACGGAGGGCGTAGTATTAACTATTAAGTGTAATGCATAAGATAGAAGCCGTACTGTTTTGGATCGGCAAGGCTTGCCGCAAGAGGTGCAAACGAGATTGAGAACGGCTTCGGTGGACTCGGAGAAGTTGGAGTGAGATGTCAGCTCGGCGTGCTCTTGCGCTTCCTCTACGGACTTCAATAGCGCCCCGCAGTCCCCGCACTTCAACGACACCCCCGCCATTGCTTGCTGCAAATGGGCTATGCTCCTATTTGATTTTGATTGGTGGGTTTGTCTCTATAAGTATATTTGTGCTTGATTTGGAAATTGCGCTCTAGGCATCTAACAGAGTTTTATGATCTACTATGTTATTGGCTTGTTGGTTCGGCAACGTTGCTTTTTTTTTTTTTTTTAAGGAAATAATTACAATAATAATTTTATATATTAATCTGAATATTAAATTGTAAGTTTTCATGATACGGGGAATTATAGGAAATATCCTAAATTAAGGGTGACTTTGCAAAACTATCCCACTTAACAAATTTTTTATAAGTCCATATCCAAAAAAGGCGGGAGAACAGAAAATACCCTTTACCGCACTGTTCTAAAGTCAGAACCGCACAGTTATAACAGGAGAATCACACGGTTCTAACCACAGAACCTCACAATTCTCACGGTAGAACCGTATGGTTCTCACGCAGAATCGCACGGTTCTGATGGCAGAGTCGCACGGTTCTAACGGCAGAACCGTAAGATTCGAACAGCAGAACCGCGTGGTCTCACGTAAGAATAGCATAGTCCTGATGTCAGAGAATTTCAAATTATGTTTTTTCTTGTATAATCTGAAATTTTGCATTTGGTTTTATAGGATCATGGAGGATGTTTGTTTTTTTGTTCGTTACGGAAGTCGTTGGGAGACATAACCAAATAGTGATCTTAAATACATTAGTGGATCAGTCAATGAAATGAAAATCTCAAGTGATACTTGATATAATCAGTTGGTATAATTGTTATATATAAGACTTGGGTTTGAACGAAATAAATATGTATTAAAATTGACTTACACTGTCAATTGATATATAACTAAATTTTATTAGCTGTATATACTAAAAAGCAAATCTCATATACATAAAATGATTTTTGTACACATTAAATGAGTAGATAATACAAAAAGGATCGCTACTATACTAAGCAATGGCTACATACTTAGACATAGACATAACTGTTAGACATGCCAATTCCTAGTTCCATTAGCCGGCCCTAGTGCATTTGCACCTTGAGTTTGATAATTTTTTTTCTTCATTTGGTGTTTAAGCAACCTTTTATTTATTTATAAGTGTATAATATGTAAGTCGTACGATTAATTAAGATATATAAATAACTATTATTTTAACATGTTGTCACTTGAGACGTTGAATTTATTTTATTTACGTCGCATGCATGGTATGTGGCGCATTAAACTTTTATCATAACGTGTATTACTATATTTTCGAGTATTTAGTTACAAAACGTTAATAATATTGCTATATTACCTGCAACATGTTCAAACAATCTCTTAGCACACAATATTATATCACGACAAACTATATAAAATACTTTCAAAATTAACACCTCTTAGCACACAGTATTATATCACGACAAACTATATAAAATACTTTCAAAATTAACACCGCACACAATTGTGTATAAATACAAAATATAATTAACTCGGATCATCCTGACTATCAACAATTGCAGGATCCCCCTTTACCACGCCATGCAATAGGACTGTATCATCATTTTGACTCTGCGGCTAAGGTTCAATTGGTTTATACTTTTGTAAGGTTCTGCCATTGAAAAGGTTCAAGGTTATGTTCCTCCGTAATACCTAGCTGTCTAGGCTCACCAACGTTTGTATCGGGATGCCGTGGGTAAAT
>JANKKB010002581.1:0-45550 GCA_026225775.1 Bursera palmeri
AAAGGTAAAACGAATTTCTTCCTACACCATATGCATGTTTCGGCCAAGATGTGTTCTTGGTGTTCTTGGTCGAATTTTTTAATGTTTTTTCTTTTAATCTTTTATTATGTGTATATGACCATGAACATGCCATGTTTAACCTAAGCAAACCCAACAGTAATCACATACGTATATCTGTGTCTCATCCATCCCATCAAACGTAATTGCCCACACACTACCCGTATCTTATATATCCCATTACTTACGATTACACATGCACTGCCTGTGTCTCAACTATCCCGTAGCGAATGAGCACATGTAATACCCATATCTCATCCATCTCATTACACATGTACACTCGCGTATCATTTATACCTTATCCGTCCATCACACATGGTCACACACATATCCTCTCTATCTCAACCATCTAATCAAACACACAGTCACACATATTATGTAACATCCCGAAAATTTGGAATAGTAAAAATTTTGAATAGTACCCAAAAAAAATTTTTCTATGCATGTATTTAGTATTGGTATGTGTATATACGAATATATGTACATGGAAGTGTATGTATAAACTTTCCTAAAAATGACGTAAAAATGTAACTAAAAGTATGGGTACATGGATGGTTCATGTTTGATGTTGTGTTGTTATAAATGAGAGGTTTTGGGGTTGATGTAAGAGTACAAATGTATGCAGGACTGTTTGCATAAGAATTACATGAAATTTAGTTAAGTTTGGAAACTGGAACAGATGTAGAAAGGGAAATCAGGGCATGCACGATAGAAAGTTGAAGCCTCAGAGTGAGACTAATTCTACGCCGCGGCATGGTTTCACGCCTCGATGTGAAACTGATTCTACGCCTAGGCGTGAAATGGGGAAGTTCAACATACTCGAGGCAGAAAGTTGACACCTCAGCGTAAAACTAATTCTATGCCTCGACACGAAATGATCTGCTCCTCGATGCCGTTTCAAAATTTCACGGGAATTAAGATTTTTAAAATACCGAGCTTGTCCCAAATCCTTAATTTTTAATAAAACCTAGCCCCCTTCCTCATTTTTTTATGTGACACAGATGAGAAACAAAGAAAGAAAAGAAAGAAGAGGAAAGAAAGAGAAAGCTTCCATCTTCCATGAAATCGTCAATACCAAGTAGGGGATCCTCTTCTATTCATCTCTATCTCTTTTAGTTGATGAAATGGGCAAAATGGGGAAACCTAAGGTTTGTAGTATTGTCCTGTGGCTTGGGCTTTTCTTAAAATTGATTGTGGATTTGTCAAATTGAAAGTTATATAAGCTACGTAGGGCATTAGAAAATGTCTATATGTGCAATTTTTTAATTACATGGGTTGTAGGGTTTTTCTGTAAATGGACTATGGGTTTTGATTGTTAGACTCCTATAGGTGAAATTGGCACTTTAGTTATGCTTGTTAGGTTTTTTATAGATTTACCATTATGGGTACAAGTTTTGTGTGTTTGTCAAATAGAGTATGAAATGGGCATTGGCGTGGATGAGTGAGCATTGAGGAAAAATCGATAAACGATAATAGTATTGGATGATATGAGAGGTTTATTGTGTTTTAAATGATGAAATTGATGTGTACGAGAATGTGATATGTTGGGTGTTAGGCCTTAGGTAGGCCTGCGGTGAGCGTGAGATCCAAGGGGAAATGTATGTGTTTTGTCTTGGTTGTTAGGCCTTGGATAGGCCCGCGATGATCGTGGGATCCAATGGGGCACATACATGGTTTCTTTTCGGTGTTAGGCCTTAGATGGGCCTGCGGTGACTGTGGGATCTAAGGGGAAATACTTTTGTTGAAATGTTGTGGTGGATTAAGAGATAGAAACGGTTTTTGAGTATGGATAAGGTTGTGAAGTGATTTGCACATGTTTTCAATTAAAATGTTATAGTTTTGAATATGCTGTGAGATTTCCTACTGGCCTGTGTTTGCTCACCCATTTCCTTCCACAAGTACCAGAGGTCAAACATCAGAGGGGATGTTCTGGAGCTTACTTAAGACTTCCAGGGAAATTAGAAATGAACCTTTATATGCACCATATATTTTGAAACATTATGTAAAAGATTTTTGAATCTTGGTATCAAATTTATGTTTTATATATAAATTTATAGATAATTGCATGATTTTCAATTTGTTTCTTCTCATTAACACAGTTCACCCTCGGGATTCTTGTACAACAAATTACGGGTCGTGACATATTACCCGTGTCCCAACTGTCCCATCACACATAATTATACATACATACATGATTCCCATGCTGGACGCCCATCCCGGCTACTAAATCGCTTGCATACTACCCACAAACGTAACGCCTCAATCAAACATTACATACACATCATACATACATACATAACACTCATAACAAACATATAGCATCCAATCCACATTTACATCTATTTGAAATGAAATAGAAATACGCACATAGAAATCTCTACCTCGATACGTAAATCACTTTTTTCAAGCCTCTTTCTCTCTTTTTCTCATCCTTATCGTGAATTTCATGTGTCCCAGGGGTTTCGAATGAGTCCTCGAAGTCACAGGGCTAAAACTATATAAAATCAAACTCTAGAGTTAAAATAATATTTCACACTTTAGGGGTATTATTGTAAACTCATAAACTATTAGGGGTCATAAAATTAACCAAATGGGGTAAGATTGCTAACCTGAAAACCCTCAGGGGTCTTGATGATACAACACCATGATGGGTGCATTTGCCAACTCCCAAAGTTATAAGGGTGTAACTGCTTAGGGTACAAATACCAAAGTTATCAGATGACCCAGATTATCATTGCTCTTGCCACTGCCTTATCTTGCTCACTCTCTGCTTGATGTTCGCTTGAGTGGGATTGTCCAGAATATCTGTCTTTGGGCTTTCATTGGATCTTGCTTGACACCCACCTGTACATCGCTCGAGTGAGATTGCCTGGCATATATATATATATATATATATATTCTGACTTTTTGTTCACTCTTTGGTGGCTTTTGAGGACGAAACAACTCAAAACTTTAAGATAGTTTTGAACATCAATTGAAGAACTTTTTGAGAGGGTCTTGGGTGTGTGAATTGTCATCATTGGTGAGTGTTTCATTAGCCATTGACATTGATTTGTTACTATCTATCTCTAGATTTTCTATTTCTCTAAACACCTTCGTGAGAGAATATGTTTGAGAGCATGGAATTTCACGATTTTGATTGGGTATGATTTAAGAATCCTTGTGAGTAAATCTATAGAGTTAATTAACCCCACAAACCTTAATCAAACTCAACTTTTACTGTTTGAGATCTAGAGGTTCTAGATTGGTCTCTTGCTTCAGAGTTCTGAGGAAGAAAGAATAGCTTAGAGTTCCAACAGTGTAAAACGAGTTCATTCATCAATCCGAATGTAAAGAGGTCAGAGGTTCTGAATCGGTAATTATCTGAGGAGTTTTTCAGATCGTACAACAAGGTGTCAGTCGTTAAAGGTTTTGTTGAGTCAGAATCATAGACATAGGCTATAAGTTTTCTTTATATAACGGATTGTTTGGTGGCGACCTATAGTCCGGAAGGTTTTTTACTCGTTAAGGTTTCCCTCAGTCAACATATGGTGTATCATTTAATTTTTACAATTTTATATGCTTTATTTTATGTCGAATGGATGATTGTTGATAGTTGAGCGTTACTCTTATTCACTATTTTTATAGGACATAGAGACTTAATTTAACTTCTTCTAGTAAATTAGATTTAATTAGCTTCCACGATTTCTTTTACTTATTTACCCACCCCTCTAGGTGCTTTAGGATCTGAACATAGTTTTAACATAATTAAACCCCTAAACCAAGAAAATACATAACATTTTGTCAAAGTCTATCGAAGCTCAAAGTCACGTGCATATAGGCACATCTTGTTAAGAATACACTCACCTTCTGTATTCTCAATGTTTTTGCTTAATATAAAGAGTTAATTGATAGATAACTCCTAATTTTTAACCACTAAGAGAGAGGAGATCGGTAACTGTCATCTGTAGGAATAAGCTCCTAAATTTTGTGTGATCTGTTTAAGTTTCAAAAATTGAATTAAATTCAAAATCATATAACCAAAAAAAAAACACGAATTTAACAAATGTCACCATCTCTCCACTATGAAATTGTCTGGATGTGTGCGCGAAATAACGATCCTCTATCGGCATTGCATACTCATTAGAAAGGGCAAAAAATTGAAAGAAAAGACAAAAGCATAAAAAAATTGATTTTGCATATTTGTTGCTCGGTTTCCAAGATAACAGATTTGGATCAACATCTTATCCTCTCAAGGAACAAATTCCAATTAAATGTCAATACATTGCTATTGGACTGGTGGTCCAATGACAAAGTTCAAATTAAGAGACTAGACAGAATGCCTTTGTTTGAGCCAACTTGTGATCATGCAGTAGGTTCTGCATTATGTTTTGTTCTAGTTCCAGAATACGTTTTTGGCATAATTGCTAACTTGCTATAACAATACTAGTAGACAGCAGAAGATCCACTTCTACATCCTTATTTTACATATCAATTATGCTATTTTTATTTTATTTCCATTGAACTTTTATACCTTTGAAATGCGTTTCACCATTTGCCATTCTTGTTCTGGGCTGTCTCATAAATGCAAACTTTGAGTGATCAAAGTCTTGCCGACACGCGAGGAGGACTTCGTCTTAGTACTGCTCGTAATTCTGAAACTCTGTCTCAGTATATCAATATCTCGTTCCCTTCTATAAACTTCTTGTTCCACAGAAGCTAATCTCACTTTCAGAGTTTCAACGCTTTGTTCCTTGTCTTTTAATTCGATCCTTAGCTCCTGGATCGTCTCTTCTTCCTCTGCTCTCCAATATAGTCCATCTCCTATAGAACCAACCACCAAGTTCATGCCAATGAAAGCTTATAAAATTTTGTAGCAAAGAAGCAGAATTGGAGCACAGTTGTTACTTAAACTACTTTATGTGTTGCATACAACTAATATTGAAACAAATTAGAAACCCTCATTCAAGTGTTCATGGTTAACAAAGTAAAGGACTTCGTGGGAAGAATAAAACTGAGAGCCCCATTAATGAGATGGGAAAGCACAATGCTGAGATTTGCATCATGAATGTACTTGTGTAATGTGTGTGTCCATATATAGATATAGAGAAGAGAGAAGCAAGCTACCATGTGTTCTCTGAATGAGGTCATCGAGCTCAGTCTTGATAGCAAGATAGAGTTGCTTCCACTTCTCCACAGCCTCATCTCGCCGAGCTCTCTCCTCCCTCATTTGCTCAACCAAGAAGCTTGTCCCCAACAATTGCCACTCTTTGTCACAACTCTTATTCTCTCCCCCCAACCCTGCAGCATCTTCCATCACTCTAATCTTCTCTTCCTTCTCTTCCAAACTCTTCTTCAACCTCTTTACTTCCTCTCTAAGCCTCTTCCTCTCCTGCTTCCACTCAGCTTCTTTGAAAGCAAAGACCATCACCTCCCTCTCATTAGCTCTACTCTCCTTCTCTCTCTCGTGCATCATCTCAAGGATTTCCTCCTTCAAAAGCCTTATCTTCTCCGTCAAACTCCTAACATCTCTTTCACATAATTGCCTCCTTTTCTTGCTAGGAAAACTGCCCATGATTGGAATTAGTTTGATGGAGAAAGATAGAAGGAAATTAATAGGAATGTACTGATCAGTCTATGGATCATAACTCAAGTGTGTGACTAACATTAATTCCTTACAATACATGCAGTTTCAGCAGAGGCTCCAATTCACTCAATCAGGGGCTGCCCATTTAATAGTACAATGTGACTAATAGGGCCAAGTCCTTGCCACCTTAATAATTGATAGGAAGCGTCAAAGATTCCCGTGAAGAAGGCTGCCCCCTTCCCTGTGTATGATTTTACATAAAGAGGGAAACATAGAGGTGCATATGTTGGTATAAAATGGGAGAAATGGAAGCAAAATCTAGTCACATGCAGCGATATTGTAACATGTATTTCACAATCCCAATTATAGGCAAATATAACGACAGGTTGAGGTGGTCCTACGTTCTCTTCAAGGTCATTAAAGTGGGTTGGGTTGTACTAGTAGAATATTTTTCAACTCTTCATGGGCATATTGGCCTCTCAATTTGTGTACGTAACCAGACCATTTTACAGTTGGGTTTTGTTGTGATATGGCCGTAGCCCGGAGCCTACCCCTCCAGACATTGTCCCTTTCTCAATTCTCACTTAGCTTTTTCAAATTCTAATAATTGCTCTTAATTTCTGAATTTAAATTTTCTTTTTAATTCAAGAAGAAAGTTTTATAATTTAAAAATAATAACAACAAATACGATTAAAAGACTTAAAATTGTAAGTTGAATTTTTAATCATTGATTTCACTTTTTTTATTTATTGATGTGAGTTGACAGCATTAGAATAAGTATCAAAAAATAATTGAGATCACTTTAGGAGATGTGAAATTTATGAGCCAAAAACATTTATTCATTGTATACTAAAAGTGTACTCTCGTTGGTCCACTCTAGATTAGAGAACAACTTCAAGAGATGCTCTTCGTATCATAGTCCTGGTAATATCATAAGAAAGAAGTACAGGACCCACAACCATTATTAAAATAAATCAATGTTTTCTACACAACTTCAACAAACAATTCATCATCATTAAATTTAACTTCTAAATTAACCAACATTCAATGACTAAGATTCAATATTAATATATTTTAACAAAAGTTAACACTAACATGTATGAAATAACTTGAACATATGAAACATAAAGATCAAAGGGTTGATTTCAGAAGCATCTGGATCTAAATTAATTTTTCCCTCATGAATTGCCACCCATTAGTAGATATACATGAATATAGTTTCTAACACATTCTGGTGGTGGTTTTATTGGCAGTTAGTTGGGTACCAAACAAATATTTGATGAAATGTATTTGTATGCTTCACCAATTCACATAATTGAATACGTACAAACTCATTTACATATATCTTCGGATTCCCTTGCAGAAAAGGACTTGCAGTAATCACACCTCTCCCAGCCACAACACTACAAGAATGGCATATAACAGAGCAGTGGTTGGGCCTTGATGGGTTCAATTTTCAAGTACTCATCACCTTCAATATTGGTTGTTACTTGTTACCAATTGCTTGCTCTAGATTAGCTAGAGACCTTCCTGGTCTGGCCGGACTCTATTCTAGTTTGAGGAAACTTAAGTTTGATAAAATATCAAATCAATGCATTCTACTGTCGGCATAAAATGGTGAAATATATATATATATATATATACCAGCTAGCTTTGCGTCTATATTAAGCTTCTTATTGCAAATTTCTCTAAAGTGGTACTCTACTGACTTCCACTGAAGTGGGTGGTTGATATTCATTTATTATATGCATCACTCGGCTCACTTATGATTGAATTGACTTCATTTGTGCACAGCCCACAGGGGGTTTGCATATATGGCAATTCCTTTATGTAGAAGGTTGTAGACTTGAAGTCTAAATTGATCTTTTCTGTCAATTCATAGATGTTTTTGGTGTAACTACTTTATAGTTACTTAATAATGCATCAAAAAATTCTTACTTTAAAGATAAATGAAGACAAAATAGTTTGCATAGGTACTTTCTAGGCAATTGAATATACATGTAATATGTAGATTGCTTAAGGATTAAGTTGGTCCAATAATGTTATTATAATTTGTTGTTTAAGGGTTGATCATGATAGCGGGACTATTTCTATCTATTAGTTGGATGATTTATTGGATCAATAGCGTTTAACATGCATAACCAATACATTTAGGTAAAAATTGATCATATAAGATATGATTTCAAACAATTTATACTATGTTTATCTAATGACAAATAAATTATTTTACTTACTGTAGGAAAGAGAGATCATTCAGACTTTCTAATTGGTTGTTTTTGGGATTGGTATTTCATCGATCTTACTGATTAGTAATACTATTCTCTTAAAACTTCATTGAAATTGATCGTTATACACTAGACTATAATACTCTTTTAAGAAGAGGAATTTACTCTGACCCCCCAATTAGATTTCAAGAAAACACTTAACCCCATATTTTTACTAAACTAATACTTATCCCCCAAAAAATTAACACTGTTTTCTCAAAACTAACACTTACCCCTCAAATATTTTGGGGGTAAATATTAGTTTTTGAGGGGTAAGTGTTAGTTTAGTAAAAATATGGGATTAAGTATTTCTTAAAATTTAATTGGGGGGTTATTATAATTTTTCCTTTTAATAAGCTATGTTCAATTCACTAATTTCTTGAGTCTCTTGGTCATGGAAACATATAACAAAATTTGGGCTTTGTTATTTCTTTCACAATGGATAGTTATTTTTCAATGTGGGCCTGCGTGTTGGATCATTTGGCCCGCAATGAAAACCCATCTCAAACACAAACATTCTGATTAACTATTCCATTGTTAATTGTTTTTCTATTCTATCACCCATATAATATTTATCACGTTCATTTAAATTGATATATTATTTGAAGTGGTAGTTTGAGATAACTTTTAGATGAATAATGTTACTCTCAATCAGCCTCACTAAAAATACTATTAAACAAGTGATACAAGCTCATTTAAAAGAACCTTAGTAAATGATAATATTATTGTTACTAATGCATTTTTTTTATATCTTATCTATTAGTTTATGAAATCTTTGACTTAAAAATTAATTTGCATCTTCAATCAAACCATGAATGTAGTTTAATTCAACAATGCACAAAAAGTTATTGAATTGATAATTGATGTATTTATCAAAATATTACTATTCACCGGCCACAATAAGGAAAACATGATTTAACATGTGTTTTGCATTACTAATAGGATTTCACAATGCACATACGCATATTTGTATAATTGATGTTGCAAAATCCCTCTCAAATCGGAAAACGTTTTTCGCACCATAAAATTCATGTTCCAACAAGCTTCTTGGCCTCAAAACTTTTAACAATATACAAGTGCATGATTTTTTTTTTTTTTTTTGTTATTATTAACATTATTATAAAAGCTTTTACATTTATGATATGAATAGTTCTATTCGTGAATAGCCCTATCTTGTATACAAGAAAGGGTAAATTTGTAATTATCTTTTTTTGTTCCAATGATACAACTTGTGTGTTTCTTCCTCTTATTTTTCTTGAGAAAAGAGTTTGAATAATTTTATCAAATCTATTGGAAATGAAACCAAACATATTTATTAGACTAGAAGTCTTATTAGATAATCTATGATTAAGTTTAATATGGATTTAGTAAAGTTCAATAAGTCATTTGGGTTGTTATAATATTACTAAATTCCGTTGGTCGAGCGGAATTAGAATATATCCACTATAAGATTTTGTATTTTCTTATTTTTAATTAAGGAGTATTGTTCATCTTTAACTTTATGTCTCTTTTCTTGTGTTGCTTGTGCTGGAGTATTTCTTTTGTTTTCTTACAAAATCTTTTCAATAATTGATAAAAAAGAAAAATAATCATATTTAAAAAAAAATACTCCATATCTTTTTATTTTTTATAAAAGAAAAATATAAATATTATTCATATTTATTTTGGAAAGGAAATAAACATTTTATTACATTCAATGCAGTGAAGTGATTATTTGCATCTTCATTAATATAAAAATACTAAATATTTTTAATTAAACCCTCAAACAAATATGATCAATTTCCACCACCTCCCATTTCGGGCCATGCAAGCTCCCATTGTCATTCGACCCATGCAAGACATTCAAGCATCCCAACAAGTCCAAGAAAAGAAGAACTCAAGCAAGACATCAAGTCCAACCCGAATTGGAAAACAATCCATTTTGTTATCCATGTCCATGTTAGCTTTCAAGGCCTAATTTGTTGTATTTTGAAGGCCTTTTGGGTTGTAATAGCATATATAGAGTTTAAATTATATAAAGGCTCACGTTAGTCCACATTAGGATTTCATCTAATTCAATTAATCCCAAATTGATTGAATTAGAAAGCCTCTCAAATATAGGATAATTTAGGTATTTCTTTATGATGTAGTTCATGTTATTTCTTTATAATCTTGTTTAACTCTTGTAAGGGTAGCCTTTTATGTCTTTTCCACCCCATTTTAGAAGCCAAGCATATAAGGATTCCTTTTTTATTATTCATTAGCTTTGAAGAATTAAGGAAACTATACACTTTGTGTGTGGAGAGTATTCTCTCATTTTATCATCCTTTATCCAAGTTCAAGTAAAAAATTTGGTGGTAGAATTACTCTTCTAGTTGGTGGATTCTTCTTTATGCTTGAAGATCATTTGGTATTTATTATCTACTAACTATCTATGGTTATTTGTGTGAGTGAAACTTAGTGAAAACGTGCATGGTTGTATGATGATATTTTTATGTTGATGATTGAAGTTTAGAAGTGTTTTGTGGGCTGTCCGAATTTACTGTCCATTGGCGGATGTTTGTTAAGCTTATTATAGTGTGATTTGTGTGCTGTTGTTAAAGAAATATTGGTTGTATTTGGGCTGCCCGAAATTGGTGTATGCATGATACTAATCTAACTCTTTGATTGAAATTTCATGGTGTTTTGGGGCTGTCAATTGAGCTATGCTTGATGGTGATATGTTGTTGCATGTTGTGGTGTTGTTTTCATGTTGAATTAAGGTGAATTTAGAGTGCAAAACAGGAATCCCGAAATTGGTGCTTAGAGGTGAGAAAAGTCACTCCGTTGGTGTTGGAATCCATGTTTAAAATGGATCAAATGGTGAAAAAGTAGAGGGATGAATGATTAGGTGGAAAAAGGGAGGGTTGCAATAGTTTGATTCATGAGAATGATTGTTTTATAAAGAGTTTTGAATGAGTATAAACATGAAGGTAGATTACACTTTGTAAAAGGTGATTTACATAGTTGCATAAATGGAAGAGAAGGAAAGGAAGAACCTTAATAAGGCAAGCGAAACTGGGAAGCAAGCCATGATTTCAAGAGAAGAAAGTTTATTACAATTTTGCCATTCTTGAAATTAAAATTGGGGGCTGTAGAGTTCAAATGGGCTAAGTAGTACTACTCTTATGATATTTTAATATCTTAATAACACAGTTATAAAAGTTATACGACCGAGCTTTCAAAATGATTGACATATTACTTCTATAGCATAGAGAAAAGTAGAAGTACTCACTAGGAGGTTGCCACGTGGTCGTTTTGTATCTTCTCATTATAAACTGGCTACAAAGCAAATGAAAAGATGCAATCCTTTTAACAGGGCTTTGAATGGTTACAAGTGGCACACAACACAACCTTTAGGAAAGTAGACTCATATGGGTCCAATCACATTTGCGTAAAAGGTCCTCGCTTTAGGCGACAAAAAGTGGTCTACTCCTTTAGTGATCATGAAGCTGTATCCGCTTTAAGCCTTTTGTCAGAATGATTTTGTAGCATCAAAGAGAAAAGGGAAATAAAGTGTACATGTTTTTTTTTTTTTTTTTGCATTATTTAAGGGGCATCTCTCCTCATGCAAGTCAATATAATATATAACTTAATGGAACTTTTAAGAAATATCAAAAGCATTGATTTCTTAATGTTAGAAATGCAATATCATGGTTATCTTGTTTTTTANAAAGGGAAATAAAGTGTACATGTTTTTTTTTTTTTTTTTTTGCATTATTTAAGGGGCATCTCTCCTCATGCAAGTCAATATAATATATAACGTAATGGAACTTTTAAGAAATATCAAAAGCATTGATTTCTTAATGTTAGAAATGCAATATCATGGTTATCTTGTTTTTTAATTTTTTACTTAAAAAAAAAAAGGCTCCTACAAGGATTGGTCACGTCAGTGTACAAAACACAAATATTTTTCTTTGTTTATTTTAGTACAAAAGATTTATAATAAAAACTTAATCTAATATTATAAATAAAGTGGCATAGTGATGGATTTGTAAAATTAAAAAAATAATAACAATAATAAACGGTTTAGTAATTAATCGTAGATAGTATTGTATCACATCACATTCTATATCATTTTATTCCTTGATTTTTTTTTAGATTTTAATGTAAATCAAATTTAAAAAATACAAATAAATTATAAGATATTGCAAAAGATTTAAGGATAAGGTACTGTATTTCTTCCTCTTGTCCACTTCTATCATGAACGTGGCAAGAAGTTTTAAGATTAATTTCTTACATCCACGTGGCACTATTTTGATTGGTTTGCGTAAGTAGAAAATATAAAGAAGGTTAAGCAAGATCCTCCTTAACCTTGAAGTAAGTTCTTTCCTTTCTCACAAGGACCCCAAAGAAGGGTCAAGGACTCGAGGGACCACCCTAGGCAGTCCAACTGGTCCCAACCTGGACCTACTCATCTTTCTTTTTTTCCTTAAATTCAACGGTCAAATACTACATCTCAGCCGTTCATTGGTTGAAACGGAGAAAAAGTTGTGGCCCGCGAGCCACGTCAGCGAAAGGCGACAAGAGGGCGTGTTTAATGCGCACGAAGAAAGTAACCATAAATATGGGGAAGGATCCGGCGCCGTATGAAAATAGTGGTGCCCCACTTTTTAGAAAATGTACATATAACCCCCAAATGTTAGTCTACACTTCCACAAACTTTCACAAGCAAAGATAATATAGTAACTTTACCTCATATATGAAATATTCGTTATAAAGATAATCTTAACGTGTGTATTAAGATATATATTATGACTTAAAAATATTTATATTTTAATTATTATAATTATTAATCTATTTTAGAAATTGTACTAAATTAATTATTTTATAATATAATTTTTATAATTAAAATACATTTTAAAAAAATAAAGGTTAGGCTATTGTAACATTTGACTTTTTACAATCTATATGTAAGAAAAAAATTAAAACGTAATTTTTCCATATATACTCAACAACTCTTTCTACTCATAGATTTAAAGAAATAAATAATTATCAAATAATATAAAAAAATTTAAATTAATTTTTTTAAATTAAAATAATATAAACCATGAAATAATAACTATAATCATGATAATATACTCTTTTAATAATTATAATAAAAAAACCTTTCTTGTATACATCTTTCTCACCACACGTCTCTTCATCTTCTTCTTTCTAGGGTTGTTCACGAGTCGGGTATTGGGATACCTAACCCGACCATAAAACTATCGAGTGAGGGAGAAGATTGCCCACTCCAAAGAAGTAACTGACTCGTGTCGATTGGACTAGTCGGCAGGTGGCCCGTCGATTTGAGACGGGTTTAATCAAATATTTATATAAACAATAAATAAAAAAGTTTATACAAATCTTATAAAATAAGATGTAGCCTAGTAGTAAAGGCTACAAAACAATATTGAGAAGGGCGAGTGTTCGAAATGATTAGTTAAAGAGAATTTAGATATTTATATTTTATACAATAAATAAAAAAGTTTACAGTCCATCTAGTGGTAAGGTTGCTATCAGCTTGGTTAAGGTGGCGGTTTTGAATCCTTGCAAATCAATATTCATATTTTGGTAAATATTATATTATACAATAAATAAAAGATTTTACATAAAATTTGCAAAATGGGACGTGGCCTAGTGGTAAAGGTCACAAACTTTAAGGCGGGTTTGAATCTTGTGAATATATTATTTTTCAAATATTATTCAGTTCGAGTCAATTTTCAAATTTTTATAGCTTAACTTGATTACCTGCCCAAACCTAACGGGTTACAAAGAATTGGACCCGATGTCGGGTTGGATACTAGGCCAACCCGATAAAAAATGGTCAGTTCGAGTCAAACCCGATGGGTTGGTTCAGGCTTGGCTACCCATGAACACTCCTACTTCATCCTCTCTTATTTTTCTCGTTTTCTTTCTTTTTCTTTTGTCTTTCTTCTCTTTTTTTTTTTTTCCTTCTTCCTCCTTCCTTTTCTTTTTCTCTCTTCTATCTATCTCTTCTTACTCATTTCTCTCTTTCTTCTCCATATTCTTTTCCTTTATCTCGCTCTTCTTTCTCTCTTGGGAGTCTCATGTTTGTTTTTTGCTTGGAAACCCAAGGTTCCGAAAGGTACATTAAAGAATTAATTTTGGGGGCTATTAATAGGAGTTTGAGATTAAAAGTTGAGTTCAATGAGAAAACCATTGATATCTTAGTTTGTAACCAGAAACGAATGAAATAAAACTCATGTTTTCTTTTTTCTCTCTCTTTTGACAATTTCATTTTTTAGTTTTACTATCTTCGATCCACAAGCACAATTGCTAACAAAAAAATCCATAATACTTGTCATTAGATGCACATGCCACTATTGTAGCCAATCGATATTGATGTCTTATTGTATAATGGAAATCAGATCAAACAAGTTTAGATGATGGTTGATTTTTTTATGACAAGAGAAGAAAAAGAATTTGGATTCAACCAAGATTGGCTATTGTTGAAGAAAATAAGGAGAGAAGAAGGAAAAGAAAAACTTAATATATTTTTTTATTAATCTTTTATGTGACCCTTTGCCATGTGTCATTATTTAGTGTACATTAAAGTGGAATGAAAGATCTAAAATCACGGATAAATTTATCATTTTATAAACTTATAATTGATAAAATTGTAAAAAAAGAAAAAAATGATAATATTTTTTTTGTTGACATCATCTCTACATTTATAATGATATATGTCATTTGTTATATTTAACGTTTTAGAGTGTCCACACGGAAAAGGCAAAATAGTTATTCCATATTTTGCCAGAAGGGATGTGAAGAAACTAACATCTAGGGGTTATGTGGATATTTTTGAAAAGATGGAAGGTCGTTTGTTTTTCCCAAATATAATAATTCTCCTATTAACAGTTTATGACAAGCAGAAAGGTCTCCGGACATAGCGGAGAAATATTTTTAATTTTTAATTGCAACCATGAGGTGGGTCCGGTACCCTGACCAAGGAGCAGCCTTGTCAGTCGCTTCTTTGCAAATTAATGGAAACCTACTTCCCATATTGCCCTTAAATTTTGAAAAAACCATATTTATGCCATCACAACTCTATTCCGAGGCCCAGATCAGAGTCTTGAATCTTACAAAGGTTCGTTGTTTCACCTTCACTCTTTTAGTTAAACATGTGAAACTTCTACAAGTAGAACCAGAATAGGTATCACAATATGATACATCCTTGATCTTTGTAAAACACATAAAACCTCGAGAAAGTGTCATTGGATGACAACGTTTCTGATCAGTGACATAAAATGCTATTTCAGCTAAAGTATGAACGAAATATATATAACTCGGGTATTAGAAACCTATTTGATTGGCTCTAGGTCAAATGAGAGATTATTAGACGTAGAATGAAACCAATTAATTTTATCAAATTTAATTATTAATTGTATCATCAAACTTTTAATCTAATTTAGTCAAAAATTTGAAAATCCAATTTAATAAAATACAATATATCCAATAAAATTTCCTACCATTAATAATTGTAGTTATTAATTTTATGTAGAATATGATATAATAAAAATAAAATTAAAAAATATGATACAATTCTCAACTTCATCATCAATTTATAAAAGTAAAATATGTTGGATTCTTTCCTTTAATTAGATTCTTAAAAGAAAAACCAATAACTCATCCAATTAAAGACCAATGATAATTCCAATTACATCAATTCTAGAAAATTAATCCAATCAAATCTAATCAATTAATGGAAAAGGATTAAAATTGGATTAGTTTAAATTGAAACTATCAGTTTGAGTGAATTAATTTTTAATATATCTAGTTTATGCGTAGTAACTAATTATTATATTTTTTAAAAGAAGTATTAGATTTTAATATTGTTCTTGTTAAAAATAGTTTTGAGTTGCCTTTTCGAAAGACACTTATATTGTGTCTAATACTTTGTTATCAATGAATACCATTTTAAGAATTAACTATTTTATTGACTTTTCTTTTCTTAATAAAAAATTTAATTAATTCACATCTTGCTTATTTAACCAAAAATTCTGAGACTGTATAATAGTGGAGCTTATTTAGATTTTATTTTTTTAAGAAAAAAAGCTTTAACTTAACTCAAATTAAAGGAATTTTTTTTTTCAGACAAGTAGAGTTTATCGGAGTAATCATATGGTAGAGTTTATAAAACTAAAGCTTTTTATTATAAAAGATTGGTTAAATATAAAACAAATGCTTCTAATGATAGTTTATTAAAAAATGTTTGGTCATTAAAGAAAAATAAAGTTTAGTTTTAAAATTAAATAAAAGTAGTTTTTTTGACAACAGCCTTATAAAGTTCCAAAATAACTTATTAAAAAAGCTTAAAAATTGACTTATTTGAGTAGACATAAAAGATTGTATTTGATTACCAATAAACTATAAGTGATAACTAAATGACCAAAAAAAAAATATATATATTTTTAGTATTAAATTTTTTTTTTTACCCAAAATTGCGTAGCTCAAAGATTTTTTCTAATTTTTATTATATATTTTTTTATGAACCTATGGACGGAAATTCGACTCATAACACTGTATTAACACGTTAACATTTGTTATGTAGTCTATATATATACATATTAAAAAAAAAGATAGAATTTAAAATTCTTTAATATAGTCTATGGATAATTTCATACATAATATAATATTTCAATAATTTATAATTATTCATTCAAGTTGTATAACAATTCTTAGAGAATGCATGTGGAGTTTGGACCTAACTCTTGACAAGTTAGACCAACAATAACAAACTGGAAAATATGTCAAAAATTAATAAAACAAAAAGGAGTAAACATGGAATTATTTAATTCTGTAATTTAACTGACCATTGCTTTTGGAGTTATTATAATTTGATTGTAAAATTTAGAAGGGAATCTACATTTTTAGAAAATGCTTCTAAAAGAAAATAAATTATTACTTTCTAATATCTTTATTGGGTTTGGAGTTTGACTGATATAAAATATGAAAATATTTTAATTTAATTTATAAGCTTAAATTTTAATTTAAATTAAATAAATACAACCAAATTTAAGGGTTATTGAACTTTGAAGGTATAATTAAAGAACATTCAAAGTGAAATGAACTGCAAAAAGAAAGAGAAGGATGTTAGGCTAATACCGAGCCTGGCGCTATCTGCAAATACGCTCAAAACATAAGGGCAATTCCGGAATTATTGATTCCAATATCGCGTTTACGTCTTCACGTCGTCGCGGCTTTTACAGGGAAAATTTTGGCAAACAAACAACAGAGACAGGAAGCGAAGAAAGCCAAGGAAAACCGAAGGGGGAAATCGTTAGTTGCAGAGGAGAGTCTTGGTGGTTCGATTCTTATTCGCTGTTCAAGTTTCGCCATTGTAGCCTCTGCAACAACATTTTTCCTGGTCTGATCAGAAAAAGAAGAAACTCTTCAACCATTCGCGGCACACACGTAGAGAGGAAGAAAACCAGCGGATACAAAACGGCGCACTCACCACTAACACGTATCTTAAATACATTGAGAAGGAAACAATAAGGAGTTATACTTTTTCTTAATTGTGTAGAGGTCGTCGTTTGATTTCACGTTTTTGACGATGGTTTCGTGTACATTGTGGTGTGGCCTTTGTCGATAAGGGAGCGTACGGTATATCGGCGCAGCCGTTGGATCTGTCTCATCAGATTTGGGTGAACGATGGTGCGCATTTTCAATATTTTCTCGCGTTTCTTGCTTTTGAAGTAATTTGATGGATTTCGTATCAACTTTTGATGACTTGCGTTGTTTTTCTGCGCAATGTATTCTATTTGTGGCCTTGTTTTGGATGATTTTGGCGATTAGTTGTGAAATGTAGAAAGAAATATAAAGAATTGTTGTTGAATTTCCTCAATTGATAGTCGGAAATAGTCTGTTTGTTGATTATTCAAGCTGCTTTGTGTAAGAAAGTATTTGATACAATAAGCACTATCAGCTGGTTAGGTAGTTATTGTTGGTGCATTACTAGGAATTTCAGTTTTCTGTTGAAATGGATGACTAATGACTGTTCTACCTGCATTTCACTTGTTTTGTATTTGTAATGTTGCGTTAAAAAAAAAAAATGCTTGGTGTTGTGTTCCTTTGCCATGCATTTCTTCTTGGTTTCATCATAGTTATTGTAATTGATTTTTTGTTGTCAAATTATGTGGAACTGAAAACTGGTATCTGAATATCATTCGATACTAAAATTATTGTGCAATGCAGTTATTGCATTGAACTTTTGTTTAGATCAAGTTGGTGACCACCGTTGGAGTATGATGTGAGATTGGTAAATTAAGGCATTCCAACATATGAATGGCAATAGAACTGCAGGAAACCAGTGGTGAACCTAATAAATGTTGCTCTGAAAAATGCTGATATATGTAAAGCTGATGCCTTTTTACGAGGAGTTATCCATTTGTGTCGGAAAGGTTTATATATGTATATATTCCTTTTTACGGTGGTGTAGAAGGCCAACTCCAGATCCTTTTCTTCTCAGAAAGAGAAAACTGTTTACCAAATTTATGATGATTGGTCACCTTTGAGCTAGATTACATTCAAAATGTTTTTTTTTTTTTTAATTTTTTTTAGGGACAAATGTAGAATCATTATCATTATTCTATTTAGTTCTTGCTCCTAGATTTATATGTCTTCTGGAAGGATGTTACTTATTTATTAGCCTAATGTACTCATACTTACCTTGCCCACACAGGCTACTCCAGTCAATTTTGTGGTTGGGTCTCTTGTTTGGATTGAGGATCCGGAAGTAGCTTGGCTAGATGGCGAGGTAGAAGAAATTAAAAATGAAGAGATCAAAGTAAACTGCACGTCAGGGAAGATGGTGAGTGCTAATTCTCAGTGTTTTATATAAGGTTTTTCCAGAATAGAAATAAGAATTTTTTCCTAACCTTTCTGATTTCTTTTTTTTTTTTAAGATTTTTTTTCTTAATCTTAACTACAGTACGTTAATAGTCATGTGTTTAATGTTCTCACTTTATTAGCTGTAGCCATTTATTATGCAATTACTTTTTGTTTGACAATTAACTTCTCTACTTTTTGTGTGAAGGTCATATTACAATTAGAAGATCATTAAATATGTCACCAATTCTCCATTGAAACTCAACTATTTTAGGACAAAAGGTAGTATAAGAAAATTAACAAGTTCTGATACTAATTTAAAAGGATTTAATGCAATAACAATAAAGAACTGAATGAAATATTTAGGATCAACATACAAGATTTACGTGAAAATCCCAAGATGGGGAAAAACCATGGGCAGAGAAGAAGAGAGATTTTACTATGAAAATAAGGGTACAAAAACTGATTCTCAATCCCTATATTTATAGGTGTATATGGAGATCTTCTATTCTTAATACGAGTCTAATAAGGATAGGACTCCTATTGATACAATAATTCTAATTTTCTATTCTATCTATTAATCTTATTTCATATAGGAGTCAATTAGTATAATAGAAGTCAACCACAATTAGGAAAATAGAATCCTAAATAAGAGCAAATCATAAAACCTAATCCTAAAAAGATTTTTCCAATAAGTAGGAATCAGGTCACACTCTAACAAATCTCTATCTTGACATGAATTCTACCACAAACTCTTCATCTCTTCCATAAAGGCAATTTGTATCTATTGAACAATGATGATTGCATCCAAACGCAATATAAACAGTATCCAAATAGCAACGGTTGAAATAGTATCAATGATAGTAACCGATGATAAACAGTAATGTGAACAGTAACCATATGAACAGTAACTATGAACAGTGACCAAAAACAGTACTGATGTTACGGGCAGAGAAGAAGAAGAATTCACCTACTTGAAAATCACTCTACCTACTGCTTATAATCATTGTAACTAATCTCTTTTGTTTATACTCAATCTTGAAAAAATAGTCTTCCTAATTCGTAACCTAAAGCTCTATAAAATAGTCTTCTCCCAGTTTGCAACCATGGCTCGATACCACTTATAAGAAAATTAACGGGCTCTGATACCACTTTGTAAGAAAATTAACGAGCTCTGTTACCATTTGTAACGGAATTATGCGGAAACAAATAACATCAAGATTGATAAAATTCAAACAACACAAAGAGACAAAATATTTAACGTGGTTCGGCTTTAAATGCCTACATTTACGGTTGAAGAGATAAATCTACTAGATCATAAGCATGTAAGAGTACAAGAGATAAACCCGATACCAAACATATTAGCTCTTAAGGATAACCCGATATCTACTATCATTCAGCTTGAAGGAATAATACTCGATGTCTAATATAAGAAAGCAACATACTCTATCGGTGTTGAATCAAATCTCTATTCCTAAAATACTAAGGGTATTTACCCCTTATATTTATACTCTCTCTCTCATAATATAGAGATCTTCTAGTCCTAATAGGAGTAGAACTCCTATTAATACAATAACTCTAATTTTCCTATTCTTTCTATCAATACTACTTATTCTAGGACTCAACTAGTATAATAGAAGTCAACTACAATTAGGAAAATAGAATCCTAAATAAGTACAAATTATAAAACCTAATCCTAAAAGGATTTTTCTAAGAAGTAGAATTCAGGTCACACTCTAACAGGTTGTATAGTTGTCTAGAATCCTCGCCGAGATTTGTAATTTGCATGTCTTAGGTGGTCAATAGTATGTATTGCTAAATCAGTCACTAGAGGTAATTCTACAATTTTACAAGCAACTAACCCTAAGGGTGGGTTGGAGTGGTTGTCTGGGATGGAACTTCCCTTTGGCAACGTAGTTGGGATATCATAACATAAAGTCTATTGTTTACCAAGATTACAGAGTTAGGTTGTGTTTGTGGCTAGAATTGCACATACTTGTTGGGAAGTTTGGGGACTTTTGAGTAAAATCTTACAACGATTTTGAATAAAGTTTCTTAGATATGATGAAACAGGTGTTTTCTCAAAAATGTGTAATCGAGTCCCTTGGACAAATGAAAGTGGGAGTCTAGACCATAGTCGTTTTAGAAATGTCGCTGTTCTGTTTAACAGCGTCAAAAACGTTTTACAAAAGGCTTCCTTTTATGTAATGGACTAGAAAGGTTCAAATAAGGAGATACTGGATTTGCAAGACAAGTGATCTTGGACATGCAATTGGTCATAGGAGTTTTCTGGTCATGTCACATAGAAAGAACTCTTATGGCTATGTGGGGAGCTTATATTTTGAAGTCTTTTTCTCAATTGTTAGTCTAAATGACTTGGCACAGTACTTAGCAATTGGTCAGAGCTTCGTATGATTTACTATGTGCTGTAACTATTTGCTACAAGGTGCAAATCATGCCTTTGGGCTTTACTGTATTGAAGAAAATAGATGGTTTAAATTTAATTAAGATAAGAGGATATAAATTTATGCAAATTTGTGGAGAGAAACTAAAGATTTGTTGCTGAAAATTTGGGGCTGCAGCTGGAATAAGGATATTTACACTTAATTTTAATGTTTATTTTGAGGCTAGTGGTTGGAATGCAAGCAAGGGCTGCAGCTGGAATAAGGATATTTACACTTAATTTTAATGTGTATTTTGAGGCTAGTGGTTGGAATGCAAGCAAGGGCTGCAGCTGGAATAAGGATATTTACACTTAATTTTAATGTTTATTTCGAGGCTAGTGGTTGGAATGCAAGCAAGGGATCAGGGTTGTAATAATTTACTGGACGGGCTATCGTGTGAGATCAAAATATGGATACATTGAATAATTATGAAGGTTGTTCCAGGGCTGTAAACAGTAATCAAAGATTTGAATATGCGGTTTCTGAATTCAAGATAATGGATATGATTAGGATTGTAGTGAGAGGATTTTAAGGTTTAAAAAGTTTTTAAAGATGCTTATTTGCTGGAGTGATAAAGGTGGTGAAGAAGAGTAGAATAAATAGGATAGATGGTTTCTGGTAATCACACCTATGGTTCCATGGAGATTATGCTTACATTTGTTCACAGCTATTGTCCGCTGAGATTATTCCTAGATTTATTCATTTAGAATTGTGTCAGATAATCCTAACACCTATGGTCCCATGGAAATTATGCGTCAAGTACTGTTTCTGTAGCTGCTGGAAAATTCTGTTTAAACTTGACAGAACACTATGACATAATAACATATGAAGTAATAAAATGTGACTACTAGAATTATTTAACCACCTCTAAAATTGAAATAGGAAGAGAACTAAATGATTTTGAGCCAACAGTATTCTAATGCCAGATTCAATATTAATTAGATAAGACTAAGTGAACCCTTAATTTTACTTGCACATTACACTCAAGTGTATCACTTTTAGACCTAATTGCATGCATAAAAGAGTTTTTTCATGGAGTCTGTCCTTCCCAGAGGGCTGCATCATATTCAAAACCCAGGCTGTAATCTCAACATATTTATGATTTTCCAAGTATTGGCAGGGAAAGGAACCTGTAATTTTTTGTTTTTTTCAAAATATTTCAATTAATGTTTTGACATAAGTTTGTTTCGAAATAAATAAGAGCTTATTGATTTATGTTCCAATTACATGTTAAATCACCTCTCAGTGTTGCTTTGGACTAAGGAATGTGGATGGTAAAGCTATAGCAAAACAAAGGTCATGGGCTTGCGTAGGTTTCTGGTGTTCATGTGTTCCTATTATTTGGCCACAAATAAAGACCAGAACTCTCGAATGACATATTATTATTATTATTATTATTTTTTAATCTTTAAATGATATCACATTTTGAAAATCTTATTGTGTATTTTCCTTTTGGGAGGCTATGTTTTCAATGAAAGTCTTTGCCTCTTTTTATTTTTTATTTTTTATTTTTTACTTTGTGCAAGTGTCTTAATTATGACATTTTTGCAATAAAATCATGACTGGACTTTGTTTGTCTAATGGTTGCCAGGCTCATTAATTTCTTGTTTTCCTTGAATGTTAACATAGACTTCAAGTTGATTTTGAATTTATGAAATCTGGTACCTGCTTGATTCATTGTTTAATTACTAGAAATCAGTGGTTCTGATGAAATGCTCCTGATTATGTGCTCTTCATGTACTAGGTTGTTGCCAAAGCCTCCAGCATTCATCCAAAGGATCCTGAATTTCCACCATGTGGTGTGGATGATATGACAAAGCTGGCTTATCTTCATGAACCAGGGGTTTTGCACAATTTAAGATGCCGATTTGATGTAAATGAAATATATGTGAGTATTAAACAGATGATTTCATTCACACATTCTCTTTCTTGGTTTGTTGGTTGGTAAATACTTTTTGAATTGTTCAGGTGTTATTAGATGCTTCCTTTCATTGTAATGACATTTTATGCATTTATTTATTTTTTTTGTTCTGGTATTTGGAGTTTCATCTTTGCCTGTATCTATGTTTAACATTGCGGTGGTTAATTTCCTATTTTTAAATATTTTTTCAGCTAGTTTTCTTTGTAAAGCTATACTCACTAATATGATTTCAGACTTACACGGGAAATATATTGATTGCCGTGAACCCTTTTAGAAGACTTCCTCATTTATATGATAATCATATGATGCAACAATATAAAGGGGCAGCTTTTGGTGAGCTGAGCCCTCATCCTTTTGCTGTAGCAGATTCTGCATACAGGTCATTTATCTTAAGCTTCTATCTCTCCTAATTATTTTGTTCTTTAGGATTTCTGATCTGCCTTAGACTAGAATAATTTGTAACTGCAGACTGATGATCAATGAGGGAATAAGCCAGTCAATTTTGGTGAGTGGGGAAAGTGGAGCTGGTAAGACAGAAACTACGAAGATGCTTATGCATTATCTTGCTCATATGGGAGGACGAACGTCAACTGAAAAAAAGCAGTCCGTGGAGCAGCAAGTCCTAGAGGTAGCAAATTTATACTATTTACTTGTCCAACTTGGTGGTGTGTGAAGTAGATATTTCTTTCGTTTTGAGGGACACCATAGTTAGCTTGCACAAATGCTTCCACATTCTTATTTTTCTGTTGCATTTCCTGTTTGTGGTAGTCGAATCCTGTTCTGGAAGCATTTGGCAATGCAAAGACTGTCAGAAACAATAATTCAAGGTCAGAAAACTTAGTTTATAGAACTTTTATTTGTATACTCCGTTCCTATCAAATTCTGCTTTGAGTTGAATGCAATGTCATTGCAGTCGCTTTGGTAAGTTTGTGGAGATTCAGTTTGATCAAAGGGGGAGGATTTCGGGGGCTGCAATTAGAACATATTTACTGGAACGTTCCCGTGTCTGTCAAGTGTCTGATCCTGAGAGAAATTATCATTGCTTTTACATGCTTTGTGCTGCACCAGCAGAGGTAAATTAAATTTTTCGTTTATAATATTTGTGAGATGATCAATTGGGTACTTGTGTTATGTTGCTTCTTAGATATGTAATTATAAGTTGTTCTCCAAATACATGTTTTGAGTGGAATTCATCTTATTTACTTTTCTTCTTCGTCACAGACTTGCATTTGCATTTTAATAATAAGCCATAAATTATTATGTACTAGACTTTAGATTTATGTCAAACTAGTAGTCTGTTTTTTCACTAGTTAGCTTAATACCCTTTATCTACATTCCTTCATCAGGACATTGAGAAGTACAAACTAGGAAATCCAAGAATGTTTCACTACCTAAACCAATCAAATTGCTATGGACTGGATGAAGTGGATGATTCTAAGGAGTACCTTGCGACTAGAAGAGCTATGGGAGTTGTTGGGATCAGTTCTGATGAGCAGGTAATTTGTCCAGCTATTTCTCTGGCAACGAGTTATTGTCATTAGAAATCTGAACTAAGGTTTTCCTTTTATTAGGATGCAATATTCCGGATTGTTGCTGCTATACTCCATTTGGGGAACATTGAGTTTGCTAAGGGAGAGGAAGCTGATTCTTCAGTGCCTAAGGATGATAAATCTCAATTTCATCTGAAAACAGCATCTGAACTTTTCATGTAGTTTATCATACTCTAATACTTCTATTGATATCTATGTAAATGTTTCGACTCTAAATTGTGGAAGGCAAATCCTTGATCTACTATGCTGTTCAGGTGCGATGAGAAGTCTCTTGAAGACTCCTTATGTAAACGTGTGATTACAACCCGGGACGAAAGCATAACAAAATGGCTTGATCCAGATGCTGCTGCACTTAATAGAGATGCTTTGGCCAAAATTGTTTATTCAAGATTATTTGATTGGTAGGTGTAACTGGACCTTGTATATTCGTTTTAAAGGAAAAATTTTACGTTAATGTCTTATTGATCTATCTGGTTTATGGTATTTTTAATGTCCTGAGCACTGTTTTTAAACCAGGCTTGTGAACAAAATTAATAATTCTATCGGTCAAGATCCAAATTCAAAAATCCTAATCGGTGTCCTGGATATTTATGGATTCGAGAGTTTCAAGACAAACAGGTGCTTAACTGGTACGCTTTTGCTTTCATCATTTTAGAAGTTAATTTCCTGTGGTGAATGGCATCAAATTCCTGTGTTTTCTAAGATGATAATGCTTAGCTAAGGAATCGGAGTCCTTAGTGGCAGTATGCCACTTGTGGACCGGTATGAAGATTCATCCTATTCTTATCCTGTTAAACATTCTCATGATACATTGGAGTGTTCAACTTAGTTAAATGAGAAATAATTTTCGTATATTTCACATAGTTTGTATATTCTTTATATACTAATACAATCTAGTCTAAATAGAAAACACAATAAAACACAATAACTACTTTCCTGATTTCTTCTTTCCTAATCTACACAACTTAACAATAATAATCTACCTTCCTAATTTACAACTCAACAAACTCTTACAAACATATTCTACTTGAGGAATTCTTTGGTTGATTGCTCTTTGCTTCGTGGGCTTGCTTGGTAGATTTTGTTTGAAAAATGGTCATGGGTGTTGATTCGGATTTGTAAATTGAATATCAACTTAATTTTCTCATATTCCTTTGTTCCTACATATACATGTATATATACACACACCAACCACTTTCTCTCTCACACACCCATACCTCTACACATACACAGCACATGCACACCCATTACACACCCATACTTTCTCTCTCACACACCCATACCTCTACACATACACAGCACATGCAATGCATTCTGTAACAGGATTCTAAAAAGATACTTTACTCGTCAATTTACAATTATGTGTCTTCGCTCTTGTGATCCGTATTCCAATTTGGACTTTCATACATTGATATTTATTTCTTCATATTGATTACGCTCCTGCAGTTTTGAGCAATTTTGTATCAATTTGACAAATGAAAAGCTACAGCAACATTTTAACCAGGTTAAGCATGAGATAATACTTGTGGTCTTTAGCATTTATTAGAACTCATAATCTGCGTTTATGTTAATATCAATACTTGGTTTACTTTTTCAACAGCATGTTTTCAAGATGGAGCAAGAGGAATATACAAGGGAAGAAATTGACTGGAGTTATATAGAGTTCATTGATAATCAGGATGTTCTTGATCTTCTTGAAAAGGTGTGTTGATCTTCCTGATGTCAAATGTCTTATGATAGGTCTTATCCAAAAAAAAAAAAAAAAAAAAAAAGAAGCATNCAAAAAAAAAAAAAAAAAAAAAAAAAAAGCATATTGAAAAAATGAAAAAGGAAAAAAGCTAGTCTTATGTTAGATAGATTTCTCACCTTGCACTTTACTGCCAAAAGTATATATACTAGCATATATACTGCGACATGTAAACTTTTCATTACACCGAGATTTCTTGTACTTAAGAGCACTGGCACATGGACCACTGCATCGGGAGAACCGAAACCACAAAATTTAGGAAGTAGACCAGATGTTGAATCTAAGATTTGGCAAGGAAGCACTTCATCTAACTGTTGAATATAATGTATCTTATCCAATTTTACATAAATGCCATTGACAAGAACTTTAAAACTAGCTACTAATTCAGACAGTATGATTTAGAATCATACATTTTTTTCTTATTATACAACAGACTCCAACCACCCTTGCCCGGACACAAATTAAACTGAGTCTCCTCCCCTCTTGCTCCACTGCTTAATATACATTATTTTTTCATTCTCTTCGCAGTATTATATAGTGCATCCAATCATGTTATACGGATAAACTCCCTCAAGTTAAGGAAAATATTTTATTTGATAATTATAAGCGATAAATGTTTGCTTGCATGAACCTTAAATCTAATTCTATAACTTAGTTGAAATGAAAAACTTGAAGTACAATATATTTCATGTTATTTGGTACACAATAACTGTTTATTAGTGGGACCATTCATGCTGTGCAATTAATTGATTTTTTTCACGTGCATTTTAGTGGTAAAGGAAAACTCTAGTTGTGCAACAATCCTCTGGTGACCTTCTTATTTCAATAATTTTTTAAAGAAATATGTATTGGTATGTTCTGGTACATCTGAAATGTAAAAGATAAAATGATATCATTTAAACTGTTTGTTAGACATAATAACAACACATTAATTTATGTTTTCAGTTCTAATATAAAATTCTGATATATTAAGTTTTCCTTGAAATTCCAACCTTTATCTTGTCCTTTAATTATCTGTTGTTCATTGTATGTTCTGAAATTAGTTTCTTCTGTTGCTGAAAAAAGGTGCTCCATATGATGAATTCAAGAGATTGTGGTGGCTAATCTTTCTTGTGAATGCAAGAGATTTAGTCTCAAAAGCTTTTCAGGATACTTCGTTTTTTGTTATGCTCTTAAATTGGAACGAAGTTTGGATTAACTTTGGCTGTTGGTTCTAGCTTTTGTTGTCTGTGGCTTTTCTTTATGAATTGTTCAGCTATACTGTTTTGACATTTTACTGGTCCTTTAGTTGGATCTTTTTGTGCACAACTTATTCACGTTTTGTATCTTCTCTATTTTTTTCATTGAAAGTCTGTCTGTTTCTTCTCAAAAAATGCAAGAGATTTTTTTTGGTTCGTTTCTGTTTATCTTTCTAAACTATTGTCTCTAATTTCAGAAACCTGGTGGCATCATTGCTTTGTTGGATGAAGCATGGTACGTACTAGAATGAAACGATAATGCTATTACCACTTTTCTTCCAACTTAATTATTTTCTCTCCTTCTATTTGAGAATCTGAGATGCTGGTTAATTGTAATTACTTGTAGTATGTTTCCTCGATCAACACATGAGACATTTGCACAAAAGCTGTATCAGACTTTCAAAGATCACAGACGTTTCAGCAAGCCAAAGTTGGCACGCACTGACTTCACCATTAGTCACTATGCTGGTGATGTGAGTATCTATATTGTTTGTCTTCATGATATTATACCAAATTGAGGAAATAAATTTAACAAGAAAATAGTTGTTTCAAGTTGCTTCTTTGTTGTTTGGTTGATTTCAGGTCACTTACCAGACCGAGTTCTTCCTGGACAAGAACAAAGATTATGTTGTTGCTGAGCATCAAGCTCTGCTGAGTGCTTCTACATGTCCCTTTGTTTCAGGGTTATTCCCGCCTTTACCTGAGGAATCCTCCAAATCATCAAAGTTCTCGTCAATAGGTTCTCAGTTTAAGGTTAGTCTTTAATATGTATTAATCAGATGCAAGTCAGTTACCTAGAGTTTTTCAGTTTTCATTCTTATCAAGTACTTAAATGCAGCAACAATTGCAAGCATTGCTTGAAATATTGAGTGCCACTGAACCACATTACATACGATGTGTTAAGCCAAATAATGTTCTTAAGCCATCAATCTTTGAGAATCAAAATATTTTGCAGCAACTACGCTGTGGGGTAAGTTTTTCCATTGTTGCAGTTTTGCTGTTTGTTTTGCTAATTGTTGTCCTTTGGAACGTTTTAAGCTTATTTAAATTTATGTATCTAGGGTGTCATGGAGGCAATTAGGATCAGTTGTGCTGGATATCCCACTAGAAAGATGTTTCATGAGTTTTTAAATCGTTTTCGCATTCTGGCACCGAATGTCCTGGATGAGAGGTAACTTTATTAAATTTTGCTACAATTATTTAAGGTTACTTTAGTTTTATATATTATTTGGCATTTGGATTCTGAAATGTTGTCCTCCACCGGTTGTATTAACTTTCTATGAGTGTTATTTTTCATTGACAGCCGTGATGAGGTCACTGCTTGCAAGAGGCTTCTAGAGAAGGTGAACCTCAAAGGATACCAGGTACATTTCACAATTCTATTGTTTTAACAGTAATTTTGTGCTATTGTTCTTGCTATCACCAATTTCCTGGGGTAATATGTCTAAAACCATTTCTTTTTTATTGTTTCGTTTTGTGTATGTAGCATGTGCACTTCTAGTGCAAATGTGTCAGTATCTTATCATGGATTTTAGGCTCTAGCTGCATTATGCTGATTGTTGATAACACTATATCAACGAATATATATATGCTATTCTAGGCTGCTGATGTGACCTTAATATGTACCGAATATTTACATGGACAATCTTATTGATCCAATTCTATTGCAGGTCGGAAAAACAAAAGTGTTTCTAAGAGCAGGTCAGATGGCAGAACTAGATGCTAGTCGAACTGAGGTATTAGGAAGATCAGCAAGCATCATCCAGAGGAAAGTTCGTTCATATTTAAGTCGTAAGACATTCATCTTGTTGCAGTTTTCTGCCATACAAATACAGACCTTTTGCAGAGGTAATAATCAATTTTGTTCATCTTGTTGAACTATTTGCTTTCTAGACTGTAAACATTATTTGATGAATTTTCATTGCATTTCAGTTGAGAATTTGTAAAATTTACTGTTTTATTTTCTTTGAGATGATTGCAGGAGAAAATGCACGCTACCAATATGAGAGAATTAGAAGAGACGCTGCTTGTGTAAAAATCCAGAAATATTCACGCATGCATCTTGCAGTGAGAGATTACAATAATTTGCGCACTTCAGCCATTTCTGTTCAAGCAGGCATGCGTGGGATGGCTGCTCGTACTGGGCTTCGGTTCAGGAGGCAAACAAGAGCTGCAACTATTATCCAGGTAAGATGGAAGTTCCTAAACAATAAATTATGTTTCTTTCTTTTCCCTTTTCGTTTATACAAAATGGTTCTAATTAAGTAGTGGGGGTGATAAATTGAGTTTGTTGTGCTGATGTGCCTAGGCAATATTCAGATCCCAAGTAAAATAAAATTGTGTTTTTGCATAGGTCTACAAAAATTCACTGTTTTTCCCCACTCAATCAGAATATCTCTTGTTTTACTATTTATTTAACTTAATGTTCTTAGATCTAAATTTTTTTAATCGACAAATGGTTCAAGTAAGGCTGTGGGAGGCTGTGGGAGATGTACTTTTATCAGGTTATGGAAGAAGAATAAAAGCATAAACAGGATAATGAATTTGGAGATATCAGGTTTCTGACCAAAAGAAGATTTCCTTTAATTCCTTCCTTTTGGTGACCTCAGTATATTGTATGTGCTCTTTAGCTACTTAACTACCACACCTTAGGGCTCTTTTTTTTTTATTGGGTGCAAATGATGCAATCTATGAGCTTTTCTCCAAATTGAGCTACATTGAATTTGTTGGTTTTTATTTTTATTTTTAATAATAATACCCATTTATATAAACTTGTTTTTGGAATTGGTATGGTGAAATACTAAATTGGAACTGAAGACAAGTTTTTTTTTTTTTTTTAAATAAATCTGAATTAGGAAGGGATCGTGAGATAAATTGTTCCTTGAGCTGCAGCTTTTCCCTTTCGATTCTTTTGTGTTGCTACACTGTCAGGGGTATTTGATTTTTTGTATACATTGTGTATTGCTTTTCTTTACTCATAGTGGGGCTGCTTTTGATGTCCCTGTGACCCCTGTTCCTTTTCGTATCTTTTCCCCCTTATTAAGGATCTTATTTCTATTTCTCGTAAAAAAGTGGATTGTTAGAAATATATTTTTTTGCACTGTCCTTACCTCTAAAATTCTTCTCCCTCTCTCCCTTTTTTATTTTTATTTTGATTTATTTTTTAAATCCTCTTCTAGTTGCCTGTAATGCATTAAGGCAAATGTTCATGCTGTTTGTAACATCAACTTGTTGGAGTTTCCACAACCTTGTATATGGTTTTGCCTTCTCATCTGAGTGTGTTTATAATTATTAGTGTCAATCTCGAGGATACTTGGCTCGCCTTCATTATTTAAAGAGAAAGAAAGCAGCAGTTAAAATACAATGTGCCTGGAGAGGAAAACTTGCACGTAGAGAACTACGGAAGCTTAAAATGGTGATATTCTTGTCCATTCTTCATCTATAGTCTCCTTTTCTTGATTAGGTCTGAAGCTTGTTAAATAGTATGCTTATCATTATTTTCTCTTTTGTAGAATAATTTTTATATGTACCAATATTTTCTAGCAGATTCTAGTGCTATATGAATATTTTTGTGGACTATCAGTAGATCCAGACCAAAACAATTAGGTGGTGAGGCAGATTAGTTTTAGTTGATATGGCAAATACTAATTCCTTTCAATAATGTGGGAGACACTAACTCTCCCCTCATGTGCTTGCCCATTCAAAGACTTAACTAAAGAGGCCTTGTACTCATATACTAAACTGAGCTACACAGTGGTAAGATGTTATGGAAAACAGATAAGATATAGAAATGAAAATGCCGTACTCATTATATGGATCTAGTAAAATATACCAGCATATGAAAATTTTACTAAAATGCCTGTTCTGATATACAATAAATCCCTACTTTTTCTGTCACTTTTGCTGAGTTTGGATCTTTCAATTGGTGATGATTGCCATTTTGGAATATCTGAAGATTTGTAAGATTGAAAATTTTTGTAGCTTGGTCTGAAACATACCTGCTTCAGGATGATAGTAACTTATCATATCAATTTCATTGATTATGATATTTACTCATCCTCCCTCCACTTTCATGGATAGCCACTTTGGAAATTTTGCTACTGAATTGACATGTGCTGTATTAATCTCATCTTTCTTTCTTTGCTACCAATTATCGAATTAAACTTCCTTAGCTGTTCATATCATTTCTACTTGTTCCTTGTCCTCATCTTACATGAAATGTTTATGTGCATGAATATGTTTTGTACTTGTTTGCCGGCAGGCTGCTAAGGAAACTGGGGCTCTCCAAGCTGCCAAAAGTAAACTGGAAAAGGAAGTTGAAGAACTCACGTGGCGTTTGCAGCTAGAAAAACGAATGAGGGTAGAATTCTTTCTTAATAAATTTTTAGAAATAATGAAACCACACCACAAATTTCACTATAATTGTCATAAGATGACAAGGTCAGTATGTACTCTTTTTCTGGGTATGTATGATTTATGATGTGAGGTTTTTTAGTGAATGTTAGCCTTTATTATTTAGCATGATAAGAAATTATTCATTTTAAATTGACTTTAAGTTGCAGTATATTACTGCCCATAAATTGCATCTTCTTTGACTTTTTTTGGGTCCCTCAGCAGAAAAATTGTGGAAGAATAACAAGAAGCCATTTGAGTAATATATATGATATATTTTTTATTTTATTTTAGTGATTCTACAAAGCAGCCCTCGTGTTTAGATAAAAAGAAAGAGCAGTAGCTATTTCGTATTTGCTTGCTCCTTACTGATGAATCAATTAATGCAGGCTGATCTTGAGGAGGCCAAAACACACGAAAATGCAAAATTGCAGTCTGCTTTACAAGAGATGCAACGACAATTCCAGGAAACCAGAGTACTACTTATCCAGGAATGCGAGGCTGCTAAAAAAGCAGCTGAGCAAGTTCCAGTTGTTCAGGAGGTCCCTGTTGTTGATAATGAAATGATCAATAAGCTTACTGTAGAAAATGAACAGCTCAAGGTAAGTTCACACATATGTTGCTTCAAAATGAGTTTTTGGGTTTTGCTCATATGTATATATGTTTTTTTTGGATAAGAAACTATAAGTTGTATTGGAGAAAAAACTATACAAAGGAGGACAAATAGTTCATAAAAAAAGACCAGCTTGACATAAAACGATACAAAAGAAAAATCTATAAGCCCTACAAAAAGGGTAATCAAGAATACCCTAATCAACAAGTAAAACTATTATATTATGGGGTGGCATATGAAGCCAATTGTAGTGATTTTTCTAGAGCTCAAAATTCAAATTCGGGATTAATGTTCATCCCTCTTAAAACCCTAATTTTCTACACTAAATCAACTCTAAAACATGCCATTCAACTTAACTACAACTCAACACAACAATACATTATACTCCACAATAACACATTGATACACCCTCAAATGTGAAGGTGTACACCAGAAGACCACGTGGCTAGAATAGGATACAAGGCAGAGGGGAGTTTGTTATTTTTGGTTACTGGATTTTGCTGTCGTTTATTTGCTTAGCTGTCATTCGGTTATCTTGTTATTTGTGTTTTCTGTTTTGCGTTTCTGTTTTGCTGTGGAGTTATATAGAGGTAGCAAGACTAGGCTGGATATGTTATGCATGAATTAAACAAAGGGAAAGTCTGAGCTATTATTCTCTGTTTTTCTGAACTATATCTTCATTCTATTCTCTGGACCCTATCAAATTGGTATCAGAGCCATTCGATCTTAGGGTATGGTTAGAACAAGGATGGAAGAAAAGGCAGAAGAATTGGAGAAAGAAGTAGCAGGGCTAAAGGTTGATATGGGAGCAATCAAGGATTGCTTATTGGACATCCGGGAGTGGATGAAACGAAAGGACGAAACAGATTTAGACAAGGGTCGAAAGCAACATCAACAGGATGAAGGGGAATCATCAGGGGTTGCGAGAAATCATATCCGACGAGAGGAAGAGTCTTACCAGTCAGAGGTGAAAACTAAAAAACTTGAGTTACCCATTTTTTCAGGTGAGGATCCGTATGGGTGGCTGTTCCGAGTGGAACGGTATTTCCAGATTAACCAGATAAGGAATGAGGAGAAGCTTAAAGCAGCACCCTTATTTTGCTGTGGAGTTATATAGAGGTAGCAAGACTAGGCTGGATATGTTATGCATGAATTAAACAAAGGGAAAGTCTGAGCTATTATTCTCTGTTTTTCTGAACTATATCTTCATTCTATTCTCTGGACCCTATCACACATCAAAACAACAAGATTCTTCAAGAAATTCCTCAACAACAACATGAATCTTCACACATGAGAAATAAGAAAACTTACTAGATATTTGCCAATTTAATCCAAGCATAAAAGATAAATCATCCACCAACTTGAATTAATCGACCACCAAATTTTTGGCTTGAATTTAGGTAAAGGAGATAGGTTGAGAGAATACTTTCCACACACAAAGTGTTTTGTCAATTTCAAATTCTTCAAGTCTAAGTATTACAAGAGGAAATGACCTTAATATAAAGTGGCCTTACATTAATTCACCGATGGACAAAAATACCCCCGAGATATCCCTTACAAACAAAAAGAAATAAGAGTAAAAATTGCATTCTGGCGGAAATTTTCAGAAATGACGGTCCAGGGGCGGAGATCTTTAGAGTTGACGGTCCAGAAATATTGGTTCAGAGATAACGGTCCCAAAATGACGGTTCGAAAAACCAATATCAACTTCGGGACACAAAACATGAATTTTTACAAGTGTTGACACTTATAATTACATCCTAGACAACAATTCTAGATAATTACAAATACAACCTAAATACAGTAATACTAGATAATTATAACTTAAATGACTATAATTAAAATATAATGAAAATACAATAAAATTACAACAGTTAAGTACAAAAGTAATTCTCATTTAGGAGGTTATGCAATCTAAATATTTAATATCTACTTGGATTTCATTGTATCCTAATGATGAAATGAAGCTCTATTACCAATTTGGACTCGTTCGGATTGAATTTGGATTTGGAGCTTGATGGGACCAAAATCTAAGGGTGGCCAAAATATAACAATAACCCAGAACTCCCTTCTATTCAAATGGATAGAAAAGAAAGAGATATCACGAAACTCTTTTGACACTAAAATCCAAAAAGAAGCTCAAAGCTGGATTGTCTCCCCCAAAAAGTGAATGTCGTCCTTTGTAGTCTCTTCTAACAATCTTGTATTCCTTTCAACTCAAATAACCGAAAAAACTGCCATAACAGCATACTCCTACAAAACTTTAGCTTTTTTAATTCTGCCAAAAGCATCCAGTAACTTTGAGAAGAAGGATTTGCCGGAGACTGGAATGACCCAAGAAATCTAGATGCTTGATTTAATTTGAGCCACAAGCCCAATGCTAACGGGCAATGGAGAATAAATAGTCTATGTTTTCTTCACTACCTTTACACATAACACATTAAGAGGGATTCCAATACATGGTTTTGCTCATATGTATTAATATATGTGCGTGAATTGAGTAACAGTATTTTTATTTTTTGGTATCTACTCTTATCTTTCTCTGCTGGGTGTGACAATCTTTAGGCTCTGGTAAGTTCGCTAGAAAAGAAAATTGATGAAACAGAGAGGAAATTTGAAGAAACAAATAAACTTAGTGAAGAGCGACTGAAGCAGGCTCTGGATGCAGAGACAAAGATAATTGAGTTAAAGACTACAATGCAGAGGTCAATAAAATAACTTATCTACCTTTTGTGAAAATTTGTCAAAATGCATCTATATGGCAACCTTCTTCTTCTTTTTTATTTTTTTTATTTCGGCTTGCTTAAGTTGGGATTTGATAATTTATTTGAATTGCTGCCCTACATCTGTTTCAGGCTTGAAGAAAAGCTTTCTGACATGGAAACTGAGGATCAAATTCTGCGGCATCAAACATTGTTGAATTCAACTCCTAGAAGAATGTCAGGACATTTTTCATTTAAAACTCAGGTAAAGCATCTCACAGAACATTCTTTTTTATGGTTAGTATTTCCTTTCTGCATTGCGATTTTGGGGATTTTCTAATTATTTATTCTTCATTTTTGCAGCCTCTGGAAAACGGTGATCATGTGAGTGAAGAAATTTAAGCTGTTGCATTATAGTTTTATTGCATGTTATTTTTATATTTGCTGCCTTTTTTATAACTATAGTTCTAATTGAGAACCTGCTTCTGTAGGAACCACAAAGTGCCACCCCGGCAAAGAAGTTAGGTACATCTGATAGTAAAAGGAGATCCCAGATTGACCGGCAGCATGTATGTGCTTTAAGATAAAGAAAGTAGTCTTATCTTTGCATTAATTTTTAATTTTCAGTTAAAATTAAATTTGATTTATTTTTAAATTTGGTGTCTCATCGGTGGTGCAGGAGAGTGTAGATGCTTTAATCAATTGTGTCGTAAAGGATCTTGGGTTTAGTCAGGAGAAACCAGTTGCAGCATTTACCATATATAAATGTCTTCTCCACTGGAGATCATTTGAAGCGGAAAAAACTAGTGTATTTGATCGTCTTATTCAGATGATTGGCTCTGCCATAGAGGTGATTGGAAGTACATTATACAAATAGTTATTATTTTCTTATTTTTATTTCTTTCTCTACTGTAGACAAATTTATTTTTATGGTGGTTCATAGGGAATTGATTGCTAACAGAAGCTTATACCTCATCATCCATGATCAGATCATAAGTTCCAAAATAGGATTGAATTTCTATTTATGTAAAAGAAACCTGGATTTTATTCCCCCTTTATTTTTGCCCGGAAAAAATGCATGATATTTGTGTCAATAAAATCAGAATCAGTAATGAGGACTGAGTTATCAGAAAATATAGAGCCTCGGAGAAGAACAGATTTTTCTCTTACTTTGTCCTATTTTGGTTTAAGATAAATGCTTTAAAGACTGTAGTTGTATAAATACTGTTTTTGAAAGTCTGAGCAAGTTACCTTTTTTCCCCCAAATAGAAGGTTTTAATTACCCACTAGACCCAAATGCTCAAGCTATTATGTAAAAGGTATCCAACACTAATATTAAGCTAAGCTCTAACAGGAACCCATGTGTAACATTGTCTAGACCAGAGCAAACCTAACCTAGATACAGGTGACTGATAACAGAAATACATGTGGAAGTATGTTACACATGGAAGTTCAAAACCTCTGGTTTAATACCATACTAAGTTACCACTAAGCTTTAGGTATTAGATAAAAGCATAACACTAGTATAGCTATCTAAAAAAGGTGTTAGTCCGTAATGTTCTGGGCATGGTTAAAATAAGTATACAACCGTTAAGCTGATTGTGGAGAATTCCCATCCACCTACCTGCCAACTATGCTTGCATGCACTGACACCTGAAGCTAATGAAATAGGAAAAACAGAAAAAAGGAATGGATGATGGATTTTAAAGTAAAGAAAAATGAATTTGTGTTGGTTCAAGTGACTTAAAATCTAACATGCTGTTTTGGCAATTTTTTGGGTTGTTTGGTAAGAAAGAAATAGAAGGAATTTTGAAGATGCTTCCCACAAAGAGGTTGATCTTTTATGGATAGAGTTTGCTTTTAAGTTGCTTGGTCTTCTTTACTTGTGCAATTGGGCTGATGTTTTTTGTTTATTTTATTTTTTTATTTTTGAGTACTTTGTCTGAGTTAAAAGTGACGTATGTGTTCTGTCCTTGAATGCTGGACTGAATGTTCACCTTCTTTGGAAACCAGTTTTGATTCCTTTAGTTAACTTAATTCTATGTAATGACATTGCAGAACCCTGATAGCAATGACCATATGGCTTATTGGCTATCCAATACATCTACATTATTATTCTTGATTCAACGAAGTTTAAAGGCCTCTGCTTCAGCTGCTCCAAATTCACAGCGGAAGCCTCCACAACCAACCTCATTTTTTGGGCGGATGGCCCAAGTAATTACATATTTATTGAATCACAGTTTTTAGTCAGTCTATGCTTGAACATGATCATATTTTGTAAGAATTGCATGTCGTGCAACTTGTTTATTCTTCATATCTGTTATCTTTCTCAGGGTTTCCGTTCATCTTCTTCTGCCAACCTTCAAGTTGGTGATGTAGTTCGGCAGGTTGACGCCAAGTATCCAGCTTTGCTTTTTAAGCAGCAGCTTACAGCATATGTGGAAACAATTTATGGAATCATTCGAGACAACATGAAAAAGGATTTGTCACCATTTCTTTCTTCCTGCATCCAGGTAAAATGAACCTTAGTTTTCCATTGTTTTTTTACACAAAAAATTACTTCTTCAATAGTGATTTCTTCTTGTACCCATGTAAACTGACTATAATTTTCAACTGATTGATTTTCCAATGGCTTATTTCTTACTTTTATCTTCTTTTATGTGCTATACTTTGATGAGTCTGCTCTTGCATTTGAGGACGCACTTTTACCCCATACAGTTTATGATGTATTTTGGTTGAAAGCTTCATAAAGACCACCAAAAAAGAAAAGAAAAAGAAAAAAGGTCTTTTGATGTGGCATCTGAGAACTTGATTAGTTTTAATAATGAATTTGAACTTTTTATCTTTGCTTATCTTGTTCTCTTTTCTGCCATGGATCATAGCCTACACCTGTAAAAGTTATCATGTCTTTTAAGGCAAGCGTGTAAATACTTATAGCACATTTTGTAGCATAACTGGTTAACAATGGTGTTTTACCAATTTTTTTCTTAGTCTTGCCCGATTTTATTTGCATTTTTCTGGTTGTTTAAAAATACTGTATTGGATAATAAAAGATAGGATGTGAGATGATTGAGTGGCAAGATCTTATTATTGTCTGATATCATTCACTGGTGCCTTTGCCTGACGTCAGTTACCTTATTATTGCAAGATCTTACTTCATATATATATATATATATATGCATGTATATTATGTAATTATTTAAAGAGCATGAGATCAGTTAATTTCTTAGAATATCTTTAAACTCTAACGATGTCTTATCATTGATTAGGCACCAAGGATGTCAAGGGGAACTCCTCTAAAATCATCTGCAGCCACTGGTCCTGCATCTAGTCCCTGGAACAGCATTATTGAGAGCCTTAATGGGCTGCTTTGTATGCTTAAAGAAAATTTCGTATGGGATTTTAGTTTGGTCAATGTCAAAGTCAGTTATTATCTTGTTTTTGATGCATGGTTAACTTACGATTGCGATTGTTTCAGGTGCCACAAGTTCTTGTACAGAAGATCATCAGTCAAGTTTTCTCATATATTAATGTACAGCTCTTTAATAGGTAAATTCTTGCCCAATGTCAATTATTTTCCTTGAAGTTGGTGGATAGCTTGTTCATTCTCTGTTGACCTTTTTTTTTTTTTTTTTTTTTTTGGTATTTTAGAATTAATACATTTGCTTTTCTTTGTTACTCATAGAGGAAAAAAAATTGTTCTTTTTCCTTGAAGTTATATTCCTTATTAGTTGTTAATGCAATGTTCTTATTGCTGGTGCAGTCTTCTCCTTCGTCGAGAGTGCTGTACCTTCAGCAATGGGGAATATGTGAAGTCTGGATTGGCTGAATTAGAACTATGGTGTGCCCAAGCAAAAGAGGAGGTATTCTTTTAATTTTGTGGCAAGTTCCAGTGAAATCGCAGTCTCTTGCCATTTGTTCAATCCTCCCCAATAAGAGTTTCCTCTTTGGCTCTGGAAGTCTTGATTGTATCTCACAACTATCTTAATTCCACACCATACAATTGCTCTAAAATTTTTTCTTGTTGCAGTATGCAGGTTCGTCCTGGGATGAACTCAAACACACAAGACAAGCTGTTGGATTCTTGGTATGTATCTTTATTTTGATGTGTAAAAAATATGAACTGCTGAACATCTTTTATACTTTTTGATTTTCTAATATGTGATTCTTTTTGAATGATATGCTTACTTTTTTTATGAAAAATCTAAAATATAGTAATTTTAGGAAGAAATCAATTTAGGTCGTTTAAATATTTTGTTATTTTTATTAGTTTGGTTTTATTTTTCATAAGCTATATGCCTTATTTAGTGAGGAGTTGATTGCTTATTCCTACATTTATGCACGCCTGAGATTGACAACCTTGCTAGACTTTCTTTGCGGGTTATGCACTATATCTTGTGCCACTATCAGTTGTGAAGAATATACTACTGTGCCTCCATAAAAATTCATTTGCATTTGTGATTGGAGGTTACATCTTCAGGAATAAAGTAGTGCCTTGATTCCTCTCACTCCAAAAGAGGGTTCATCAAGGCGTGAATATTATGGCAGACACTATCCGTGTTGATACACTGAATTGACTTAAAGTGTGTATTTGCTTTAGAAAATGCTGTTAGTCTCTTTTCAATATGTTAGGTTTTGATTCACTTTAACAGAAGAGTATTCCAGCTCAAACAGAAAAGAGAAAACAACAGAAATATTTAGTAACTTAGCTAGCTTTCGAGGAGCTAGCAACCTCTAATACAATTTCCAAAATGATATTCGATAACCTTGACCTATGACATACGTCCTTTTATTCTAGACTAGTAACAAACTCTAAAACAGAATACCCCAAACAGCCAACAAACATTAGACACGTATCACATACCAGCACACACCTTAAGAACAACCAACAAACATTAGACACGTATCACACACCAGTACACACCTTAAGGTTCTCCTAACTTCTTATGCCTACGCACATAAACCTGAGTAACAGAATTTCTATTCCTATCCTCTTCTTTAACCCGTATTTGATGATAGCCCGAAGGCAAGTCAAGCTTAGTAAAAATTGTTGCACCACTTAGCTCATCCAAAAGTTCATCAATAACCGGAATGGAAAACTTATCCGGAATAGTGAGGCGGTTGAGAGCTCGGTAGTCCACACATAGCCTCCAACTGCCATCCTTTTTTTTGACCAATAGGACTAGGTTGGAAAAAGGGCTGTTGCTAGGTCGAGGCAAGCTTTTAACATTTCGGAATTAACTTTTCAATCTTAGTCTTCTGAATATGAGGGTATCGATAAGGTCTGATGTTAGGTGGCGCTGTGTCAACCTTCAAGGGAATCACATGGTCATGTGGTCTGCGTTCTGGAAGTCCTATGGGTTCCGCAAAAACAGTAGCAAACTATTGAAGTAAATCAGTCACCAAAGGTGGCACCTCAAGCTCTGGAGAAGAAAATTCATCTTCTAATTCCCTTCTATTCAACTCTACAATCACCCCTTGACCACATTGCCGAACAGCTTTCATAACACTTTTGACAGAACCAACTGTCCGTTCCAGAGAAGGGTCACCTCGTAGAAAAATTTTTCGTCCTTGCTACGTAAATTTTAAAGTTAAAGCCTTAAAATCTACAACAATCTCTCCTTGTTCTCGCAGCCAAGTTAATCCCAAAATCAAGTCGGTTCCCTCTAACGGAAAAACATAAAAATCTTCTACTATTTCAATTCCTTGTAACTGGACAAGCAACGATTGGTAGACTCCACCTCCCTTGCGACAAAACCTGTCACCAATGTTGACCCCAAAATGAGCTTTACGATTGACAGAGAGACCCAATTGATCCACTACACCAGTTGCGATAAAACTTTGGGAAGCTCCACAATCAATAAGTATGATTACCTGTTTAGATCCTATATAACCCACCAATTTCACCGTATTAGGGTTAGATATTCCGATGACTGAATGAGACGATAGTTCTAGAATTTTTGCGTCGTCATTTTGGTGGGTATTGAAGGATTCAGGAAGCACCAGAACTGCTACCGAGTCTGCCACGTCCTCACCGTCGTCCAGCTCCTCCACCACCAGCAGATACAGTTGCTGATTTTTGCATCAGGGGCTTGGAGAGTATTTCTCTTCGCATCAGAAACATAGCCCTTTCTCTCGGCGCTCCTGTTCTTCTTGCGGTGACAATCGCTGGTAGATGGTGCGCCTTGCTCTGGTTGCCAGTTCTTCAACCCTTACCGGCCGATCGATTAAGCTGCTCGTCATAGAACGAACTGGCGTACGTGTAGTATCTGAAAACTTGGGGGGCTGAAATGTCAGGAAGCTTCTATTTGGTTCAAGCCTTCGCTGGGTCGGGTTAAAACCAAGGGAACCCGTTAACCCTTTTTTACTCTTCCTTTCAACAAAATGGTCCAAGGCCCAATTTTTTTCTTTGATCCTTTGGGCCAGTGCTATAATAGCTGGGAGGGTAGCATGTTGTAGAACTCTCACCTCTGCTTTAATATCTTCTCTCAACCCATTTATGAAAATGCCGGTAAGCACTTCTTTATCTGGCCGCCTGATGGAGGAAGAAAGTCGTTCGAAGTTCTCTCGATAAACAGCTATAGACCCCTCTTGCTTCAGAGTCACAAGGGCCTCATAGGTACCCACTGCACTTTCTATCTGAAATCGCTCCAAGAGGGCAATCTTGAAATCCAGCCAGGTGAGAAAGGTCATTCTCTGCTCTGCCCAGTGAAACCAGTGCAAGGCATTACCCTCCAAACAAACCAGCACTGAGGAGACGTGATCATATTCCTCAATCTGGTTAATCCGGAAATATCTGTCTGCATGATTAATCCACCTGATAGGGTCCTCCCAAGTGAACACCGGTAGTTACAACTTCATCTTTCTCCTATAATTTTTCGATTCTGACCTTGCTTCAAAAGTTCCTCCTTCATCCCGGTGTTTTCCTTTATCTCGTCGAGACCCTTCTGCCTCTGCCTCATCTTTCTTCTTAATCCAATCTTGGATCTGATGTAAACAATCTTTCATTGCTCCCATTTCAGACTTTAAACTCTCCCTCATTTCTTCAAAATCTTTCTCCATGGAATCTTCTTTACTGCCAGAACGAGTCCTTACCATTACCCACTCGTCGAATGCTCTGATACCAATTTGTTAGGTTTCCATTTACTCTAATAGAAGAGTATTCTAGCTCAAACAGAAAAGAGAAAAGAACAGAAATATTTAGTAACTTAGCTAGCTTTCGAGGAGTTAGCAACCTCCAATACAATTTCCAAAATGATATTCGATAATCCTCTATGACATACGTCCTTTTATTCTAGACTAGTAACAAATTGTAAAACAGAATACCCCAAACAGCCAACAAACATTAGACACGTATCATACACCAGCATACACCTTAAGGTTATCCTAATTTCTTATGCCTACGCACATAAACCTGAGTAACAGAATTTCTTTACTATCCATGTCATTCCTATCACAATACAATCCAGTTTAACTTTTGAGTGGATTAGATAGTCCCAAAACACACCAGTTTACATCTTCAGAAATTTTTAGGGTCGACATTTTTTTTATTTTTTGTTTGGTAATATGAAACTGAAATTTATATCCACAAAAGTGTCAAATCACCCTTGGAGAAGGCAAAGGTGTAGGCAAAATGCCCCAAAAAACATGGTATAGGCTGTGCAGAAGACAATTCATTGTAGTATCTGTACAAGTATAGCAACCCTAAAAACAAAACAAAATAACAATCAGCTTAGGACCCATTCCAATTGTTAAATGAAAGAAATAATTTTCGTATATTTCTCATAGTTTGTACATCTTTATATACTAATACAATCTAGTTTAAATAGGAAATACAATAAAACATAATAACTACTTTTCTAATCTACATAACTTAACAATAATAATCTATCTTCATAATTTGTAACTCAACACTTCCTCTGAAGTTGAAACAATAAATCATATGCCCCAAGCTTGTTACAAATAAAGCTAATACGAGGACCCTGAGAGATTTAGTAAGAATAATTGTTAGTTAGTTGTCACAAGACATGATAAACCAGTGGCGGAGAATAGTAATGGAAGTAGTGAACAGTAACAACGACGTTGGTGAGCAGTAATGGCAGCTGTAAACAGTAACAACGATAATAACCATGATGGGAGAACAGTATCATGATGTGAACAGTAACACAAACCTTGACTTAGAGAATAACTGATCGGACCTTTAAAAATGAAAAATTTGATGAAAAACACAACAAAACAGGCGATTGGAGGTTTTGCCGTTGGAAGAGAAACGATCAGGTTGGTGGTGTCGCGGTGGACATTTGACATCGGAGAAAGGCAGTTTGAACTTCGTCGGAAAAAGGTGACGGTCACCGGAAAACGATGACGGAAATTCTTGGCTCTGATACTATGTTAAATGAGAGGAATAATTTTGTATATTTCTCATAGTTCGTATATTTTTATATACCAATACGATCTAATTTAAATAGGAAATACAATAAAACACAATAACTAATTTCCTAATCTCTTATTTCCTAATCTACACCACTTAACAATGATAATGTATCTTACTAATTTACAACTCAACACTAATTAAGGTAAATATAGCAGAAAGTGGTTCTTAAAAACTCCCTCCGGACAATGCAAAAACACAATACATTGATATTTTCACCTTTTCAAAGATCCTGGAACTTTTTTCTTGCCAAATTACCCAAAGAAGATCCAACACCACACACTTAGCTTTCTTTCCTTTTCCAAAATAGGAAAATTTCTGCAAAAAGGGAATAAACAAATCTTGGACAAGGCCTATTGAAAGTTAGTTTCCTATTCTTAAAGGCAATGAATTATTGGACAACACATCGATTTTCTTAATGGACTAATTAGGAAGTATAGACGGAATATTTGGATTAGATAGTAGACATATGGGCTTGTTGAACCCTGTAAATTGTGGGAAAGTAGGATACTCCAAATTTGTGGGTCCAAGAGTCTTATAAAAAGTTATGAAACCTTTCCTCCAGTGGAGATACTAAGTTTTTTACAGGTAGAAAGCATGTTGCTGAATCATCTACTTAAGGTCATGGTAACTTAAATAGGAGGTGTGGAAGTAATAAATGCCTTTGAAGTCTATTTACTGATCTTTTAGTATAAAAAATTGACAGCAATTTGCAAGATCTGAGCTAGTGTTGGAGATTACCTGATAATCTTGCTCATGGTGTATAAATGGTTGAGCTATGGCTCCTATGCCCTAGCTTTAGGATCCCATTATAAATCAAATAGTTGGAAATTTGGAACAAAGTGACAATAGTAAAATCTATCAAATGGAACCATATACAGTACAGTTAATACAAGGGCAGTGTATCTAAGGTTGTTTGATGGCTTTGATTATGCTTCAAGTGAAAAAAGTTAAGTAAATTGCTAATACCTATTAAAGAATAGAAAAGTGAATGTGTTGGCTAGTCAATGATCAGTGCTCAGTATTGCGGAACAGGTGAAGCTTCGTCATGGGGCATTTATGTAGAATCTAGAAACCTATGTGATACAGTGTGGTTTTTACATTCCTGATATCTGTCTCATAATTAGTGTTTAAATAGAAGGAGGCATCTGCTATGGTCTTTTAGGTAAGGTTTTCTTTGAATTGTTTTTGAAATTTATTTTTGTAAGAAACAAAAATAAATAAAGCAATTGAATTTTATACTTCAAGCTTTACTAATGAAAAGGCATTAAGTAATGAAGGAGAAAGTTGTGGTGTTTTCCAGCCTGGCTTTTGTTTAAAGTCAGGCTTTTCAGATTGAGTTTTGTGTTTCGCAAATGATTTTTTGTTTTGAATATAAAACCAGACATCTCTCTTTTGTCTATTCTGAGATTATTGTGTTTTAACACCTATTTATTTATTAAAATGTCCTTTTTGAAATTTCTGAGATATATTGTTTATGAAGATTATGTTGTGATTACCGTAAACATTTTCCAAAATGGTGATGAGCTTAATCTTAAAAGTCATTTTCTTCTATTATTTAAAGTTCTAGAAGAGATTAAAGAAAACTTTCTCTTTCAGGTTATTCACCAGAAGACTAGAATATCCTATGATGAAATTACAAATGATCTCTGTCCTGTAAGTCTCTCTCTTTGTATGTGATCATAAGACATAACTTCCACTGTTTACTTTAAAAAATATTATTCTTTTGTGGGAGCAGTGGCAATATCAATACCAGTATATGTATATATAT
>JANKKB010002581.1:45691-74959 GCA_026225775.1 Bursera palmeri
TATATATATATATATATATATATATATATATATATATATATATATATATTTATGAATATAATATATTAGAATTTTTATTGATGGTTGGATCATCAGTGTTCAACCTGATAAATTTGGGTTAAACATATAAAGCTGTTTTAAAATTCTCTCTCATTGGTGCTTTCTGTCTTTAGGTTTTAAGTGTTCAGCAGCTTTATAGAATATGTACTCTTTACTGGGATGACGATTACAACACTCAAAGTGTAACTTCAGATGTACGTCAAATAAATTAATTACAGTATCTTCTGAAAATTTCTTGAGAGATTTATTTCCTGCTAATGCACTAATTTGCCTTTTCTGACAGGTTATATCTAGCATGAAACTTCTTATGACAGATGACTCCAACGATGATGATAGCAACTCCTTTTTGTTGGATGACAATTCCAGGTAACTTAAAGAAGAAAAGAAAAAGAAACATACTCAGGCCTTTTGAATGGATAACTGTTGATCTGAGCTTTTACTAATATACCTTGTAACTCGCAGCATTCCTTTCTCAATTGACGAAATCTCTTCTGTTGTCCAAGAGAAGGAATTTTCAGAGATCAAACCTGCTGCAGAACTCCTTGATAATCCAGCCTTCCAATTTTTACAGGAATAAGGCCAGGGTTCTAGCATTTTTGTCTCTCCATGATGGACCACAACTTGTCATGGTCAAATAGAAAAGCTCAATGTCCAGTCAATGCCACAATGTACATCCACCCCAGTTTCCTTTGTCCCTTTTAGGTATGCTTTTTGTCGCCGCAACAGCCATTGCCCTGGATGTAATATTATCTTTCAAATTAAGTTGTATAATTTCATTAGGCAAGTTCTGTTAGTTAAGAGGGGCAAGGATGGTTTGCACACTGCATTGGCTTTTATTTCATTTTTTCTTTTTTTAAATTGGTCAGTTGGTGCTAGCAATTTTTTGTAGGTGTTTGGTAGGAGGGAAAATGTAGTAAGATGGGATTAGCTGTTCTTATGACTGCTTCTCCTGCTTCAAATTGAAGTACTTATATTGTACAAAGTAACAGAATACCCCAAGATATCCACAGCTGAGTTCTTTTGTATTTATACCTTTCTAAATGGGATCAACTGGGATACATGAGATTTTGTTAAAGATGAAAAAAACAAAGCATACACTTAGTAGGTGACTGGCTCTGGGGATTTACGTTGTGGTTCAAGTTGATGGCAGAATGGAGTGTGCTTGATTACAATTTACATGAGCATTGTGATGTCCATGGATTAACATTATTCTTAGGAAAAAATTGTAAAAATTTGACCAAAACTTAGAGGACAATTGGTTTTGACCATTTTTTAAAAAATTTAGATACTATGACACTTTTGTCAATACTCAAAATAGGTTTGACATTGTCTAATAGTGTGTGTCAAGCATTAAACACTAGTGTCTGACACCATTCGACATTGTTGACAGTGTTCTTTGAGCGTCGGATGATGTCTGACAGTGTTTGGCATACGTTATCAAATGTTCGATGGATCATGACATCTAAATTTTTTAGAAGTAAATTAAATTTCAATAAAATCTCCTCTAATTTGAGTCATTTTTGTAAGTATTCCTTGTTCTTTCATTTGTTGTCATGGATTTAGGCCACCATTGTTTTAGTTCCTGCAATGGCTTGACCTAAGTTCGGTTTGAATAATAACTATTATATTGAGCCTATAAAGATCAACACTAGCGAATGTTACTATTTACATCTCATATTATATTGCTATTTGCATCTCATATTATTATCTGGCTATTTACATCTCATATTATATGTTTGTACCTAGATAGAGCATCTCACTGTTGAAAAGCACTGCACATATTGTAGTAAACAAAATTAATTATATTTTTTTTGAGTTCTTGGAATTCATTGGATATCTAATAATTAAAGACGGTATAGATACATTTTCAAATTATTTATTTTGCCTCATTTTTTAAATAACAGAGCCCCCGCGCAACTAATTGTAGAATGTGAGTGAGAAGAGGCAAGTTGTTTGGGTTGAGAAAAACATCTAGCAGTGCCACTATGGGATGATATGCCCTTGAATTTGAATCATTGAACATCTACAAGTAGACCGGATTCCTGTTATTGAATTACTGAATAAGGATATATATGGTATTGCATACAATATAGGGAAATCGAATATCTACACTATTACTTTTATGAAAACAAAATTAGTCAGCAGATGAGGATATACACTTGGTTTGGTGAGTTTTACATTAATAAAGTCGCCAGTTTTGAAGAGAAAGTTGATTACCCACAGCCCACAGTTTTGTCGTTGCTAGTTAAGCAAGTAAAATCAACGAGTTAGGGCGGTTGCCAAGGACCACAGCAGTCAGCAGCTCAAGTTTTTTTCAACAGTGCATAAGTTTTCCCATACATATTTGTCTTAGATTGTCACTGGGTCAGATTTTATCTGCAAAAATACTAAATACTCGTTCCAATGTTCCCATCTGCCATGCTTCTTATCTAGTATCAAATTCAATCAACCATCCATAACAAAACAATCTGGACTCTTCAGCTCACCAACAAATATTTTGCAGAATTGGGTATCTTACTAACACCTCATTCTATGACACTGAAGTAATATCCATCTTTCAGAAACTTGAAACCCATTTAATAATGATAAAGAAAATATAACTTCAACATGATTTAGTCAGTGTCAGCTTGAAGAAATTATTCCATTAACATAACCTCTGATATTAGTGGTATTAGAAGATATTGACATTCCAAGATCAAACCGACTTATAATTATATATTTGGAGTCCTAGAATGAATTACGGACATGGGTATAGTTGCATGCTGAGGAAAGAATAATGGAAGATTGGATTGGAAGATATATTGTCTCCAGCCTCTGGGCTCCGGGGTGGCCTTTATTTTATTTAGTTGAAAAGGCACATGGGGATCCTGTAGTTGCAGGATTTTGAGTTTAATTTCATTAAAAGCGCTGTTGACCAATTCGTCAGCCGATTAGAGGCCGAATTCTTCCAATATCGGTCATGTGATCACATGCGTTGCCATGTTTCCATATCTGAAGGAACATTTGACTGAATATTATATGCATATATTCCATTCAGTTATTACCGTTGAGGCGTTAGTTGCTTCTCATTATATTTTATGTATACATAACAATCCAAGAATGTGTCTTGCTTCAGCTTCTTTTCTTGGTATAATAAACAAATACCAAGAGGGTTTCGTTTTTTGGGTACCTATGCAGAGCTATACAATTCTATCTACTACTACAACTTGAACAAAGACCTATTCATTGAATCAATTTAAGGGAGAAGAAGCAAAGACTTTGAGATCTCTGTTTAGATCTCTGTCTACTTGTCAGAAAACATCTATTCAATATAAAAATTTATTATATTTATAATTATAAGTTTTATTAATTCAATCATTTTCTTATTGAGAGGTTTTGGTTTCGGATAGATCAAACAAAAGATGTGATTTGGGCCTTTAATTTGGGCTTTCTTGAACTTCAAATAAGCCGGTCCATGCATTGGCCTAGTTTTCACCGACAAAGCCAGTCTATAATTGTATGAAATTCATTTCTAATACTCTATTATTGATCGAGATTTTCTGTTTTTTATTTTTCAATTCAAAATCAGATTATTATTCTTATTTTTAGGTTTAATTAATTAATTTCCTAATGAAAAAAAGAATAACATTATAAATCGTAAATTTTATTTTAAGTTTTTCATTCTATTGTCTTATTTGATTTTAGTACTAAATGATAAAATAATATAGTAAATAACATTGGACGATTATTTATCACTCAAGAATGAAAAAGTTAAGAGTAAGATTTGAGATATGTATGACATACAAGAAAGAGGTCTAGAAGAAAGATTTTGGTTTGAGACAGTGAGGCAAGTGCAATTCCTTCCATACTATTTGGATGAATTAGTAGGTATTGGCTTCATTTATTTGGAACGATCTCATATTAATTTGAGAATATTTAAATAATTTTTAATTATTCATTAATTAATGCCACACCCACATCAATGATTTTGTTGATCATGCTTTTGCTTAAAGTTTTCTTCTTTCTCTAAGTCTTCTTAATACTTTTTTGTTTCTACTTGTGAGATTCTATTTCCTTATTAAAAAAAAAAAAAAACTCTAACTAAAACCCTAAAAAGTTGAACAAATTAAAAAAAAATAGTAGGAATATCTTTCATTCANTAATACTTTTTTGTTTCTACTTGTGAGATTCTATTTCCTTATTAAAAAAAAAAAAAAAACTCTAACTAAAACCCTAAAAAGTTGAACAAATTAAAAAAAAATAGTAGGAATATCTTTCATTCAAAAAGGCAAATGATTGTCGAGATATTCTGTTTTTAACAAAATAATAATACTAGTAATCGAAAGACCTAATCATTGATTGGTTAGAGCTTGTTGATTAGGACACATGTAAAGAAAAAAAAATACACCTTTCATATGGTATATATTGAAGAAAATATATATGTTACATGATTAGCATTTCTAAATTTTAATTCTTATTAATTTGAGAAAAAAATTGGGGAGAATAACATGTATGAGATTGACATAGGTTAATCAATTAATGATATAGTAATGATGTTTTTTGTTAGAAGTGAGCAAAATAGTTTATATATCTGCATATAATTATGTGTATTAACTTGTTAAATTATTGTTACATGATTAATGAGAGCATTAGTGTTCTTACTATTAGCCCAATGGGGATCATCTGGTCAAATGGGAGGATTACAAATGGGGTTCATGATATGGAAATTAATTAATGTAAGGTTTCTAATATAAGGTTCTCAAACAATGTGTTAGCTAGCGAAATGAATGGAAGCTTGTGGAAGGGAATTAATTATTTCACTTTGTTCTCAACTTCTCATGCTTTCATGTGACTCTTATTATTTCAATAAGAAACAAACATAAACATTTGCCATTCTCACATTCACAAATCAAGCCACAAAGAAGGGACTACGTTCTCTCTCTCTTATACATATATAAATTACATAATTATAAAGAAATTTAAATTCTCTAGATACGAATTTATCTGAGTTTAAAGGATTTTATAACTGTAAATTTCTTGTTCATTTCCTTATAATTACCTTTTTAGTTATATTTTTTCCTTAACCAATATTATGAACTTAAAATTTTTAAATAAACATCTAAATTAAAACAGAAAAGAATCTTCGTTCCACAAAAGAAGTTCACAAAATTCCTTGCATAGAAAAAGGAGAGGAAGAGATAAAGAACGCTCAAAAGATCCACAAACTTATATGGTAGACCTAATATGGGGCAATCTTATGGGACCCTTTTCTAATGATTATTAGAGCCTATTATTGTTTTTGTCTTTTGATTTTCAGGTAGAACCTATTGATGATGCATAATATTCCCTTAGCTTTTGGTTGACCATGTACACAATATATAGCATATAAAATAAGGCAGAAACTCCACCATATATTATATGAGAAAAATAATGTTATCTACCAATACTCATGTTCAATAGAGATTTCATATCAGTATGATATAAACTAAGAATGATTAGGTATTGGAACATAAACTTAAAGTATCTATATATTATTGTAACTTGTAAAGGTAGATATATAACTTCGGATCAACTGGTTGAAGAGAATAAAAGTAGCAAGATTTTTAATTTGCATCTTTTAATTTTTTATAATATTAGTGGGATATCATCACATATTAATCTTTAAAATCTTAGTCTAATAAGTTTTTTTTTTTAATCCCAAATGTCATAACTTTTCTTGCTTTTTTTTTTTTTAAATTGAACAAGGCTAGAGGAATAATTAACTTGAATTGGTGTAAAAGTTGTGTGAAATATTGAATCATCTCATTAATCTCTTTAATTTTGATTATTTTTCAATGCATTTAAATATGTTTTTAAGTAAACCTTCACTATATATATATCTACCCACATATTTTATTTTTCTTACCGCAACAAAACTTTAGTTCTGCTAATCATTTCCATAACATTTATGTCAATCTTCCAGGAATATATATCTATGTAAAAGTGAAGAATATATATTAAAAAGATATATATAATTAATTATTAATTCAGGGAGGTCCCTGCTAGCAATCCATTACATGACCTGTTGGATTCCAACTGTTATATATTACTACGAGGATTATTAGATATAATGATCGATGATGATCAAGAGATTTGGTTGCTTTATATGAACATGACTTCAATTCTTGGAAGCTTATTGTAACATATCCCCAAGCAGCTTGCCTTTGTTAATTTAAGCGTAGTTCTGTGGTCATACCTTATTGGGTATTTTCTCATCCTAAGAAAGATATCCCACCAAACATTCTCCATTTAGAAAAATTAAACAATTATTTATCAAAAATAAAGATTTTATAGTGACCCCATGTTGATATGGTCATATAATTCCATCCCATTCTAGAATTTGGTAATAATATGGTACAAGTAGCTAGGTCCTCTCTTCATTCTCCAAGCTGGCGCCAGTAATTAAATTCTATTTTTAAGCTTTGCAAGGTTGGGAAGCCAAGGAAAATGATAACACAACACTCACACATGTCAGAATAGATCATGAATGAGTCAATCTTACGTAAAAGAGTGTTTGACATATGTATCATGCTATTTTTATATGTATCTATTTTTTGTTATATATAATGCTTAAATAAAATAGAAAAATATAAATATAATCTTATGAAAACTAACTTTAATTCTAAAAAATTAGAGAAATTCAAAAAATAGTCCGATTTTAAGGAATTTTTCTTTAAAAAAAAAACAACAATTTGAAAAATTTAGATGATATAGACAACTTCTATAATAAATATAAAATTTACCTCAATTTCTCAAATACATATGTAAGACTCGATAGTACAATATGTTACTCGAGAAACATCTAACATCACTAAACAATTTGACACACATTGTTAGACATTCATTTAACATCCTTGAACAATTATCTACTAAATCAATTTGATAGCAAAACATTTTAGGTAGTATAAAGGAAATTTTGGTTTGATTCTTTTTATTTAAAAGGAAAAAAGAAAACGTTGAAAGAGTTAGCTACTTTTTTTTTTCTTTTGCACATTCTCAGGAAAATAAATAATATAAATTATATAATTAAATACGTATTTAACACTATAACACTTAAAACTTTTTCATGTCATCCTCTCTAGCTAGCTCCTCTTTTATATATATAACTATCACAATATTGGGATGATCATTCATTCTACTCATTCCAAAAGCCAGCCCTGGCTACGATAATAACCTAAGAAGAACCACAAACAGCCCCACATTATCTTGCATGAAAAGAATACACTTGATGAAGCCAGTCGAGGTTCCATGCACGTGCGCCGTCTCTTTTTTTCCAATGAAAGTTTTCCTCTCAACATTGATATTCATATTCATCCCCATATCACCAAAATGCCAACTCTTGCTGTTGGTGGGTCAATAGACTCATGGTTTGCTGTATATCACACTCATAGTCAGCGTAAATATGGAGTTTTGGTGGTCCAAAACAACTGGTTCCAATACACAAGAACAAGTACGTATATAGATGGTGTGGTTTCAAATTCCAATAAGGTAGTGAGCCCCCCAAAGTTCAACAATGTGAGATGATCAACTACTTCACATGGCCACAACCAGCCAATCCTTGTCAATTGCATAGCCTCGTGGTCGTGGACATTGTATTACATAGAGATATTTATAACTTCAAGAGCATAAATCGATGGTTATTGCTAGGGACCTCGCTTTCCAAGAGTTATTACCACTTGCATTCTTTTCCTTTTGTGGAAGCCACACATGCATGCAACGCCTGTTGCGTAATCTTCAAGCAAAATATTGGTCTATGTAACATATAATCCTCGGTTGTACCGTAATTTATTGGTTTCTAATTATTAGGGCTTATACGAATGATATAAAGAAAAATCTTTAGTTCAGAGTGTAACATTAATCATAATGTGCGTGTTGCATGTCACATATAATAAGATGATCTTACGCATATAACCTGTCATGATTGGTGCTACTATAGTGCAGTGGCTGCACCAAAGTTTCTCTTCTTATTTCATTTGGTTCTTAAACTAAAAGAGATAAAAGGGAAATTCCATTTCATGTATTAAATCACGTAATAGTTTTGAAAGGTATAATATTTATTGAGTATATGAAATAGTTTTAGAAGATATAGTATTCATTGAGTCCATGACATACTATATAACTTATAAGTTAATTAGTAAGTACATGTAAATATGATATTGAAATTTATATAGGGTAAATCATTTTACCTAATAAGTTATTTTTTTGGATGAGAAATTTAATTTTTATAAAGTGGTGTCAAGATCAATAATTTGTAAGTTATTTAATTACTTTTGGTTGTTTTTACTTTTGATATAATTTGTCATAAGGCTCAAAAAATATAATAATATATAGCTAATATCTGTTCAGATTTTTTTTTAAGTTTTTGTGTAATTAACTATTTATGGGTACAAGTGTTGATCGATAAGAAAGAATTTCAATTCAATGACATATAAGCATCTCATCTATATTAGGAGATTTTGGTTTAAGACCTTATACATAAATATAGGGTTTTCATGGAAGAGGGCTAGATGTTAGAAGTTACACAAGGTTTATCCTATATATGTCTCTTATAATAATGTGAAGATGTGAGAAAAATAGTTTAAATACGTGATTAACAAGTATTGAATTGAATCCAAAATTTCATGTTTGTTCTCTTGTATTCTCCACAAATCACCTTGCATTGTCTAATATGCTTGTGATCTCTTCAATGAATTACTAAAAGAAGTTTTGTTTGGTGTTTATGGAGTGGAAACACGATAAAAAAAAAAAAAAAAAAAAAAAAAAAGAAAAGGGAATAANAAAAACTAAAAAAAAAAAAAAAAAAAAAAAAAAAAGAAAAGGGAATAACAGAATCCATGACAAAGAACTCCTAAAGGAAAGAGTTTCAAATACTACTAATAATCCAACAATATAACTCCCAAAACAAAAACTTTCAAATACAATTTTATTTTGAAAACGATAAAAAAAATAGTTGTAACTAAATATTCTATTACTATATAAACTATTAAAATGAGATAACTTAAATCTTAATAAAAATTCAAATATAAGGGATAACGATAATCCTACTTGTAATGAGAATTTTAAAAATAAATAAGTCCTAATAAAAACAGGACTAAATTTGCTTAAATTACACCATTTTATTTTGTCGATAGAACAAAGCTAGCTAAAACACCAAAATAATGCAACTAATAAATCATAAAAAACTATAATTTATTCAAATTATTAAGTGATAAATATCCTATAACTTATATACTGACATTTTATTATTTCATTTTATCATTAATCTCAATTTATAAACTAGCGGGTTCAGATCCTTCGATTTGAATTTTTGACTTATACTGTCAGCCACTAATCCTATTTAATCGAGTTGATAGCATGTAACATTTTTATTTATCATAACTTAACCGTTGATTTAAATGAGATAGATGATAAAAAGCTGAAGTTATTTTATTAAATTACTAATTAACTGAGATATTATAATTGGATCAAATTTAATCTTGTATGTTTAATTAATATGAGTACTACTATGTATACAAAATCTTGTATACAAAGTGATTGATAAAGTATATTTAATTTTTTGACTTTCATATATTCATCGTATCATTTATTTGATATCACATAACTTTGTATATAAACTTTTATATACATAACATTACTCAATTATCTATCTAAAAATCATATCAAATCGAGAGGTTTTATATGAGTAAAACTATTGTTCCCAAAAACTATATTATTTAGACCTACAATTTGGGATAAAATTTAGAATAACTTTTAGAAACAGTAATATTACTCTTAGGGCCAGTTTGGGATTGTTTTTATTGTAAAAATAAGTTATTTTTACAGTAAAAGCAATCTGACGTATTTAGGAAATGCTTTTGGAACTGTTTTGAAAATAAATTGTAGTAGAAATAAGTTGATTTTATAAAGGGTTCTAAAAATAGGGAGTTCCATGCTTTTAGAGGGTTGCTTTTGTTTCTAAAATATAAAAAGTTAAAATTATCCTTATAAAAAAATTATATTGAATTAATTATATTTTGATTATACTGTTGACATATTATATTAAACATAATTTTTACAATTAATATTTATTGAATTTAACAATATATGTTCTAATTATAAATTTATTTTATTTTACATGTTTTTATTTAATATGCTTTTATTAATTTTAAATTATTTTACATATATATGTCTATTTTGGAATTATAATATTAATTTTAAATTATTTTTTGACATTAGATTAAATTAAAAATAATTTAAACTTTGATTGGCTATAAAATTCATATACTCTTCCTTTAATTAAGTTTTTAAAATATAAATTTTATTATTGATACAAAATTATAAATTATTTGTATAGAAATTATTAGAAATAATTCAAAAAAAGAATTCATTATAAAATGTTAATAATTAAAGATTATAAAGGTATTTATATATGTTTATTTTGGTCATTTATACATAATAAAAAAAAAGTAATTGTAATCCCAAATATCTCTATCCCGCTTTTAAAAAGAGTAAAGTAGTTTTTAAAAGTTGTTTATCAAATACTTCTAATTTATTTTATAAGCTAATTATTTCTCTAGCAAAGTAGAAACTGCTTATTTATAGAACAAAAGTAATCCCTAAGGGTCTTATAAATATTAGTATCAAAGATTATAAAGGTATATACACATGTCTATTTTGGCCATTTATACATAATATAAGCAAAAGCAATTGTAATTCGAAATACCTCTATCCTGTTTTTTAAAAAGTAAAGTGGTTTTTAAAAGTTGTTTATCAAAATACTCTAATTTATTTTATAAGCTACGTATTTCTCTAGTGAAGCAAAGACTGCTTATTTATAGAGCAAAACCAATCCTAAAGGGCCTGTTTGGGATTACCTTTGTTGTGAAAATAAGTAGTTTCTGTTTTGTTAGAGAAATAAGTTACTTTTGAAATAAATTGGAGGTATTTGGTAAAAAACTTAAATTTTTTTTTTTTTTAAAAACCAGGATAGATATATTTGGAAATGTTGTTACTTTTACTTTTATTATATCTAAATGACCAAAATATTAATTGTAAAAATCATATTTTCTAGGTTACAAACAGATAAAGGTAATTTTGTATTTTTAAATTTTTATAAGGATAATTCTAACTTTTATATTTAAGAAGCAGAATCAATTCTCCAAAAGCAGGGGACCCCTTCTTCTAAACTCTTTATAAAATCAATTTATTTATACATTACTTTATTTTCAAAATAGTCCCAAAAGCATTCTCAAATACGTTAGATTGCATTTGTTGTAAAAATAAATACTTATTTTCACAACAGAAGTAATATCAAACTAACCCTTAATTCCCTTTCATGATACTTATTATTTTGTTATGTTTATAAGTGCTTTTAAGAATGAGTAATACTACACTTTTCAAACTTTACATAAAAATTTACTTGACATTACTCATTTATTCATATATCATCACTCATTATTAAAGAAGTTGACTATACATATTTGCTTACCGAATCATTTTTTGACATGTCAGTTTATACAAAAAGTTTATAAGATTGTTATTACTTTTTAATAATATCAAAACTTTTTCAAGCACATTAATTAATTCCACCTAAATTGCTGGTATATATCTCAGGCTCATAATATATATACTAGGGAAAGGCTACCCGATCAATGATCATTTCATTAATTGTACTATAATATTCTTTACTTACATTTAAAGAGGTTTAATTTGGCAAAACTTGATTATAGAAATAATTGAAATACGTCTTACATTTAAATAATTCATGCATTAAAAATTTAGATTCTATGAGCCACTTTTAATAAACGACGTCTTTTCGCTATTGGTCTTTTACACTCGATAGCTTGAGACCAGATTGGTCAATCTTTAGTACCTGAGATGTATCAGTTTATCAATTTTTAGTGTTCAACAACAAAAGAGACCATGTAATCTATCGGTTTGTCGGGTGTGGATCATAAAGTCCAAATTTTCTTTGTTAGGATTAGTTTTTTAACAAACCTCTTAGTTTGGGTCCAATTTTGTAATTCTTTAAAAACTTAATGTAAGCTAGTGAATGATATTACAAGTTAGTATTCAACCATACAATTAAGTATATCCATTGTATTGGGATGAAGGATTGTCAAATAATTAACGCTTACAATTTTCTCCTTAATCTGTTGCTTAAGAAATCCATGTTAAATTTGGGTGAAGGGTGGAATACGGTATCCACTCAATCCATGCTGGTCATAACATGTTTATCAAAGAGTCACGTTAGCCCAATTGTATATATGTACGTGACTCATGTTGGTCATGTAAAATGTTTAAGTCAATTATTCAATTTCAACCCATGCATTCATAAGGTAATTAATGAAGCATTCTACGGGCGACAATGATATATTCGTCGGAGTGAATTGAATTTTGAATAAAGTGCTGTAATAAAATAATATTACCAACAACGAAATAAAATTGATTTCATAAATATATGTTTGTTGCTACTGTTTTTTGCCATTAATGTGAACAACAGAAAAGGGGAAGAGTTTTTATGAGTCTCTCTGTACGTAATTGCAATTGTTTTGGCAAAATTGGAGTAAGTCACAACCTGTCAACCTTGCAAGTGGCCCCAGAGAGATGACTAGACTTAGTTAATGTTCTGGTCACCACATTGTTTATGTTCAAAGAAGACTTCAACTCTGCTGCTTGTCCATGGCTTCAAGTTTTCCAGTGAATTAGTGAACCTTCTGAACATCTCCATTGATGTAACCTAACGTGCGGATGGACCATTGGACTATCTCAAACCTGTAAAACAGATCGATATTTGATTTAATGGAGATCTTGCGAACTAGCTAGCTATCTTTTCAGGACCAGAATTGTTATTATCAATCTCCATCAAAATTTGATAATAATTAATTACGTCGGCAAAATCTACAGAATTCCTGAACACATTAGATGGTTAGAGCGATGTGTCCCTAGCCACACAAATATGAACTAGTAGTACTTTACGGATGCTACTGTGCCTCAAATTCTTTCTCCATGCCGGGTACTGGTTAGAGAATTCAGGTCTATTTTGTTAGCAGCATTTGTGTTTCTTAGAAATGGACAAGTTACCGACTGACATGGGAAAACAACTACTAGCTACTTCACTTGAACTCGAGCTGATTTTGGAGGCCTTATATCTTGAAAATTAAAGCATGAAAAGAGGGTAATGTAGCTTTTTACGGCTCATTAGATAAAAACAGAGTACGGACGGATGCCAATGCCATGCCACTCTATAGAAACTCTACTTAGAGTTCTTGTATATTATTTGTGGGCTAGCTGTGGATTAGTTTTATGTTACAGTTTCGATGTAAATAAAAAAAAAGAAAAAAAAAAAAATGGAAGAGGCCACGAGCTTATCATTAGCAGAATGAACATCATTTTCAAATCCAATCACATGCCACCCTTATGGCCAGGACCCCTCCTCTATTTAACTCCAAGCCTTCTTTCCCCCTCCACACACATTAATTCTTAACATATTCCTCTCATTTCTCTTCTTCTATACTACCTCCTCGATCCTCATTTGTCCCGTTCGATCTTCATACACATATCACACTACTTCCATCCCTTCTGTCTCTCTGATCTTCATTAATTGTTTTTTGTTAATGAATAACAACAATTGCCTTAATCTACCAAACATGTCTCCAAGCTTCCATCTTGATGAATTCTTTAACATCCCGCGTTGCATATGGGTGAATGGACCTGTCATAGTTGGTGCAGGTCCATCAGGTTTGGCAGTTGCTGCTGGCCTTAAGAAACAAGGCGTGCCCTTCATAATCCTCGAAAGAGCCAACTGCATTGCCTCTCTTTGGCAAAACCGAACATATGATCGCCTCAAGCTTCACCTCCCTAAACAGTTTTGCCAACTACCAGACTTCCCGTTTCCTGAGGACTTCCCAGAATACCCTACCAAGTATCAGTTCATTAACTACCTGGAATCCTATACAAAACACTTCGACATCAACCCACATTTCAATGAAACAGTTCAATCAGCCAAGTATGATGAGACTTTTGGGTTGTGGCGAGTCAAAACCGTTTCATCAAGGGATTCAAATCCTAGTGAAGTTGAGTATATTTGCCGGTGGCTTGTGGTGGCCACAGGGGAGAATGCAGAAAAAGTGGTGCCTGAGTTTGAAGGCTTGCAAGAGTTTGACGGCCAAGTTATGCATGCTAGTGATTACAAATCAGGAGAAAGTTATCGTGGAAAGCGTGTACTAGTAGTCGGCTGTGGGAATTCAGGCATGGAAGTCTCACTTGATCTCTGCAACCACACTGCCAAACCATCAATGGTAGTTCGAAGCTCGGTGAGTAAAATTATTTAACAACAATTCCGGTATCCTGCTACTCCATATATACAGCTACATCTTATGAGTTCAAAAAATATATCTGTGCTTATTGTGGTTTTGATTAACATAACAGGTTCATGTCTTGCCAAGGGAAGTTCTTGGGAAGTCAACATTTCAGTTAGCAGTTTTGCTGATGAAATGGCTGCCACTTTGGCTAGTAGATAAGATTCTGCTTATTCTGGCTCGATTGCTTCTAGGCAACGTTGAAAAATATGGCCTAAAGAGGCCATCTACAGGTCCCTTACAGCTCAAAAACACGCAAGGCAAGACTCCTGTTTTGGACATTGGCGCTTTACAAAAAATTAGATCTGGAGACATTAAGGTTGTCCCTGGAATCAAAAGGTTCTCTCAGGGCAGAGTGGAGCTTGTCAATGGACAAGGTCTTGATATTGATTCTGTTATTCTCGCAACTGGGTACCGCAGCAATGTTCCTTCATGGCTAAAGGTGAGAGCAAGTTTTCCATTTTAATAATTTTCAAATAGATTTATGTTTACAATTCATGATGAGACCGTTATGGAAGTTGGATTTGCTCTAGATTTTCTCGTTCTGTTACATTTGACATTTATTCCTTCTCCTTTTAGACAATCTGCAGTTCTTGAAACTTGAAACTGAGGGCTAACTCTCTTGCTGGTTTCATTTGATTATTTGTCTTATTCATTTGGATCAAATTTGATAAAAGCAATGTTTGAGAAGTTTCTTCTGGCATCCATTTGTTATCTTGATAAGGAGAAACAATGGGTTAAAACCCCTGCGTCACGAACACATATTCTATGCAATTATTAATGATTTTGATATGTCAAGATTAACAATCGCTCACAAGTCACACCGTGACAATTTCTATTTTTCTGATTGTTTTTTAATTTCTGGGTACCTGACTTATTGTTGGTTATGTGAAAATGAACTTAGAAGAGACATTTCTCCTTATATAATTCCTATTTTTAGATATTAAAAAAGAAGAAAAAAAAGGCTAGACAGATGTGCCTAAACTTTGTTTTGTAATGTTTGTCCTTTTCAGGAGAATGAATTCTTTTCTGAAGATGGGATACCAAAGAATCCATTTCCAAATGGTTGGAAAGGCAGGGCTGGGTTGTATGCAGTTGGGTTCACAAGGAGAGGCCTCTCTGGTGCATCTCTAGATGCCATTAGTGTAGCACATGACATTGCCAAGAGCTGGAAAGAAGAAACAAAACAGAAGAAGAAGTCCATTGCGTCTCGCCATAGGAGATGTATATCACAATTCTAAAGCTACATATTTAGCGGCTAGCTAGCACCAAGGAAATTGTTTTTATCTGTTTTGTTTCTTTCCGTTTTTGGCGAAAGATTGATATATAGGGAAAATGAGATCACTTTCTGTAGAGAATAATGTAGAGCACTAGAGGAAAGCAACATATAACACCAAAACCAAAAGTAGCCCTCTCCCTGTTAAAAAAAAAAAAAGAAAGGCAAAAAATTTGCAAATAATTGGGTTTTTTGGAACAAAAGGAAGAAGAGGCTTGTTTGTTATTCTTCTTAATTAGTTCTTCTGAGCAAATTGTGTACTGCAATTTAATTTAATAATTAAAGTCAAATGGAAAAGTAGTCTCAACTCTTTTTCTCTCTTTCTTATCAGTCTATGTGTGTGCAATGGTCCATGTAGCTATAAATGCAACTCATGGGCTCTCTCTGCACAAATTGGTCCACCTAGGTCCCATCCATAGGGTGGACCCTCGGTAGGTCTATTATTTTTATATAATACCCCAACCCAAGATCACGCTATAACTTAATAGTGATCCTGACTTTGACTACTTCTATGTTAACAAAACAGGTTTACAACTCTTTGTTTTCATGCTGCCTTGCACATGGATAGAGCCCACAATTAGAAGAACAAAAAGTAATCTCCAATCTCCATCCATATTTGGATGATTCAGGTCAGGAAAGCTCTAAAAGCCAACACCAAATTTTACGACACTCATTAGGTAACATTATAAACTTTAATCTACAACAATCATTAGATTGATATTCATGAAAAACAAAATATCTGGTATTTGTCATATCATTTTGAGGGTTTTAGATAAATAAAACAATCCCCTATAATATTAATATTAATGTCATAGAAAAAGATACAATGTCATATCAATTATTCAATTTTGTAAATGTTAATAATATTATAGTTCTATAACGAATCAATGATTACATAAAGCTATCATAGTACCCCTTCAAGCACTTGAGTATGTGAATGTCAATAATAGTAGCTAATTTCCTTGCTTCCAGACCAAGTATCTCTAGCCCAATTAATGATCAACATGTTACTTCAATTATTTCAAAAGCATCTTATAGTCATAGTATCAATTTGTCAATATATATGTATCTAACCATCCACAAGGTCCTCTCTTACCAAAGAGTAAAATTAACATGCCAATAAGTGCCAACACTTGTCCAATCTCTCCTAGAATTGACGCAGAAAATTCATCTGAATCTGAGATGATGAGAGCTGTGCAGGGAACTCAACTGTGAGTAGGGAACTCCCAAGAAGTGTAGCTAGCTAGGTTCGATGTGGAAGTCCCAGGGGAAGAAGTTGGCAAGTGGCTCTTGCTGTTCAAACATAGCTACAGATGAACTATTGCAACACATGAAAGCTCCTGTTCTAGTCTCCAGAACCATGCACCATCCACCGCTTGAAGCCAAAAATGTTTGCTGCTTTATTAATGATTTACTTCATTTTCCACTTTTGTTCATCTACAATTTGCTTCCCCACTTGACAATGAAAAGCAACTTAACTTCCACTTTGACACATAAAAAGAAATCAAATTTGAGAAGTGAAAGACAACCCATATGAGTACCCATGCTGTTGAAACAAACATAAAGAGATGAAGCTTTAACTCACTGGCCCATCTCAAATTTCTTCACCACCACACAATAAAATCTTTGATATATAAGATAAACTAATATATATCTATATGTATATATTAAGGTGAATATATATATAATCTTTCCTTTATGAACATGCTACATATCTGAATCTTGCTTTCTTCGATCAACTTCTTTTGAAGCAAGAAAGCAAAGATTTGACAGTCTGAAATTTGCCCTACTTGCAGCGTACAACATTAAAACTACAACTGTATAATTGTCCAATATTTGCAGTGGGAAATTCTTAGGTTCTTACAACCCTGCAACCTCTTACTTAGACATCACAGTTACCAAGGAAAGAAAACACATGGGTCGTATATCCCTTCTTAGTTCCACATCAAGAGCCCATTCCTTCTTGTTCTTAATTCACTTCTAATTTATCTTCACCTGGACTACTTGCAATTTACATTCAATTTTATGTTCATACATTTACATGCATGCGTGCGTGCCTGCATGACATTGAGGCAATTAAAAAAGTTTTGCAAATATATAGCTACCTTTTTTTGGTTTTCAGGATGGAAAAATCTTATCATTAATTATAAAGTGCTTGATCATTTTCCAGTTTTATATATATATATATATAGTTGAATCCAGTTCAACCCGAACGCTGTTAAAATCATAGCAAATTTACTAGATTAATTATAGTTTAAGGCAATGTCCTAACTAGAAATTTCTTCTCGACTGGGTTCAAAAAATTCTGAACTATTAATTTTTTTTAATCGATCTTGATGATATATGCTAGAAATTTTAGTAATTAAAGAAAAAAAAAACTCACTAGAATATATAATGAGTTCTATTATTTGAATGTCTATTTTATTTTGAAAAGTTAAAAATATCAAAACAAGAATGATCCCTATAATTTACTTCTGAGTCATTTTAACTTCGTTGAAGATATATAAAAATGTAGAAACCGCTTAGAAATAAAATTCTAGTCTTTTTAGCTTAAGATATATATAAGAGAAAGAGCAAGATCAGTGGTGGCGGAAACAAGAGAAAAAAAAAAACAAACATTGTACTGAATGTTAGAGAATTAATAATGATAATTATTAAGTTCAAGAAAATATTGTTGGAAAAACTTTGTCTAGTTAGATGATATAGAATAATGATAATTAATTCACTTTATTTACTTCTAAAATGAATAAGGATTACAGAAAGGAAGAATAGACAGAAAATTTAGTATAATATATTATTTTTATCAAATTTGAGGAAGGCTATAAGAAAATATATGTAGGAGAAAATTTAATGTATCTCCCATATAATTTTAGCCTAGTCTACCCACCATGTGCTTCACCCTTTGATTTAAGGGATTGAAATGTTCAAGTTTTGGAAAACTGTGAAGAGGAATTTTGCCAAACCCTAGAGAAACATTCCATTCACAAGATAACAGCTATTAAAATAATCATCACAAATCTATTAGACTCATGACCAAATTCGGGGATCTATTAGATGGATTTGAAAATCTCAAGAATGGTAACTTTTTGCCAAATTGAAGAGAAACAATTTTTAACAAGAAAAAGTTTCTTAAAATGATAAAATAGTATTTAATACTTACTATTTTTAGTTTCTTTTTATTTACCAAAGACACGTCTCAATATAATCCTTTTAAATATTATCATACATCTATTAGAGACGTGATCAAATTTACAATATAATCCTTCTAAATATAATTATGCATCTAGTAGAGACGTGATCAAATTTGAAAGAATTTATAGATGGTTTTGAAAATCTCAAGAAGTGTAACGTTTGCCAAACTCTAAGGTATCTACAAAAAATCACCTATTATTTGTATATATATATATAGACATGCATGGAGAACAAATAAGTAGTTGAGTCAATGACAATATTGTAGAGCTAAGATAGCTAGATTGATGCTATGACAATCTTATCTTATCAACTGGATCATTTTGAAGTTAGCATGTTGACATTACATAGCCTAATATAGAATCATTTTATAAATCAGGTGCTTGCTCTTTTACTAGTTTAATATATATGGTTAAATCCAATTCACCCAAATGCTGTTAAAATAAATCATAACAAATCTAATAGAGCATCATTAACAATTTAAGGTGTTGAAATTTAATGATGGTTTTGGAAAACTCTGAAGAGGAAGGTTAACTAACCTTTCCCCAAATTTAAAAGAAATATTTTTTGAACAAGAATTTTTTTTAAAAAAAAAAAAAAATTGGTATACCAACATTAAAAGTACATATTAAGATAACTTTTTTTTTTCCTAAAAACAAAAAGGTCATTACGACTCTATTAAATTTTAATTTAACGATCAAAATTGATGGAACTAACTGATGAATTTAAAACAAAAAAAAATTGGAGAATCGTAAACTTTTTGCCAAACTCTATAGGGGATCTACAACAATCACCTATTATTTGTAAGTATATATAGACAATATGCATGCAAAGGAAAGTAGTTGATGAGTCAATGACAATTTTGAACTAAGAAAGCTAGATTGATGCACGCATGGAACAAACCTAATTTAGCTCAACAGCTAAGAAATTAATTAACCATCACCATGCATCATACATGAGACACTTGGACAATTGGAGTCCAGAACTTTTCACTTTTCAACACAACCGAACTAATTCCAACTCCTGATGCTTTCAATTTAGACTCAAATAGTACTTACCATGCTTCAAAACAAAAGCCTGTTGTTCTTGAATAATTTATTAGTATTTTGTGTTTTTGTTTTTAAAATGATTTGAAGGTTAAGTAAGGATATGTAGTCAATGATGATAAGATAACCCTTGCAATATATTACATATGTATAAAAGTATAGAAAAAATATTAGTGTTGAATGAATAGGACCTTTTTTAATTTTTTAATATGAATTGTTATATAATTTATGAAAAGTATTAGATTAAAATTCTTCTCAGAATAGAGATTATGTTTGATACTTCAGCTAAAAATTAAGATGGGTCATTCTTTATTGACTTGATAACGTATCAGACCAATAATAATAATTTGGATTGGTTGGATAATATTATCACACCAATAAGTTAGCATCTCTCTTGAAGAGAAAAAAAAAAATCGGGTCTTTATACGGTTATTGAGACAAGCCCATTTTTTGTTTTTATTTTCGTTTTAGCTCCCGTTTTGCTTTTGTTTTTTATTTTATTTTATTTTTTAATTAGAGATCAAAGGCAGCTACTGGGTTAGCTCAACGGACCAGCACTGAATTATATTTTTATAACCAGATTGGGGGGCTCGCGTATTGTGCATGTATGTTTATTAACTGTGCTTGATAAATAATCTATTATTATTTTTTATATTAAATGTTAATATTTGGATTTAGACATAATTGCTGTCATGGGGAGTTGTTATGTTTTAGTAATGAACAAAATATTGAAGGAAATTGAAAGTTCCATATCAGTATGTTGTATACATGCTATGTAGAGTCTTGAATGGTGTTAAATGTTTGCTATGTATGCCATGTAGAATTGGCAATGTTGATATATAGGATTTGGAGTTTTGATGTCTTGATAGCATAGGAACATTGGATAAGAAATTAATACATTATATCTGTTTGTTTGTAGAATAGCAAGAGTCGACACTTGGAAAAGAAGAAATTTAATTGCGAAGAACAATCACTTTCTCTGAATAACAAGTATAAAGTTCAATAACTGTTCATTCATTTATCTGAAACATTAACAAATTTTAAAAGCGTTTTAACACAATACTAAATTTATGAATGAGATAATCTATTATAAATTAATGGGAGCATTTGTTATTTGCCTTGGTAGAAGGCATTTGTCTATTTATCATTGTAAATTGTTGAGTAAATTTTTTTGAGATAAGAATAATGATATTGATTAATTGGTTTTTTTTTTTTTTTTTTTTTTTTTTTTTAATNTTTTTTTTTTTTTTTTTTTTTTTTTTGTCAATATTTGCTTCTCAGATCTCTTCGTAGTTTTGTTAATTAAATTCTAAGAATGATTATTATTTATTTTAATTTCTAGTTCAACAACTGATTATTAAATTTTTATAATGTATTAAATTACTATGGATAAATTATTATTTTTTATATAAATGTTAAGCAATTTAGAATAAATTACTAAATAAAAATGATATATTTCATAAAGATTATGAAATGAAACTATTTTTATTAATTTATTTATATGAATGTGAAAAGGTTTCTAATCATGATTTATAAATTAATCTAATTTATAGTTCCACAAGAAAGAAAAGGAGAATTTCATTTAATATAATGTTAAATTTATTAAGGAGAATATATATTAAATTAGTGTAAACATTTCTTATTTCTTCTCGAATAATGTTCGGCATTTGTCTATTTATTATTGGAAATTGTTCAACAAAGTTTTTTAAATAACAAATAACAATGCTGATTAATCAATTTCTTTTCTTAATATTATTTTGATATTGTATTACAAATTTATGTTAACTTTTTTACTTAGAATTATTGACCCCAATTATGAATTTATTTTTAAAAAAAAATTAGAGCAAAAACAACTAATAAGAATATGATAAAAATATAGTATTACGCAATAAATACTACATTTACTTATTAATATTGTGAAATAGTTCTTTGTATAGAATATTCTTTAATTTTCCTTCTAGTTCGTCTTACTGCTCAGTAAATAAAATTTTGATTCCTAGTCTTGAGGTTACTCTTGACAATGTAACATATAACCATCCATAGATAAATACATGATGCTTCATGTATAATTCCACAGTTTTAAATAATTGGCCCTGACTTTTGTTTATGTTAATAGGGAAACTAATTGCAACTGGTAATTGTCTTCTGTTCATTCTGAACAACTACTTCATATTTGCATTGGACATTATAATTCTGGGGATCACAACATTATGACCAATATTTGACCCACTGGTTGGTATTAGTATCTTGTATGCACCACTTTCCAAATGAGTGACAATTAATTTGGTTCCATTGCAAAGACTATCTGATTGATTAAAATTACGTAGCAACATTATTGGGACTCCAACATTTAATAGCAATTCATCTTTTGGGATTCGAGATTATACCAAAGAGTTAATAAATTCAATGGGTTAAAAGGATGTCAGCATGATTTGAGATTCCCGCTGCTTTGCAACTGGTGTCAGAGCTATTGGATATATTTCTGTCTGATAGCAAATTTCCAATGATATATTCATTTAATTCATGTATTGTATAATTTTTAGCTATCAATATTGTCCTCTCCTGATATAATCAACATTCGTTATCTCATCAGCCAGATTTGGGAAGACATTATTTACAATCGTTTCTTTTGAATTGTTATATTGATGAACCTTTAAATCTTAAGGAATGTCAATGTAACTTTCATCTTCTTCTTCCCCCTGATCCTTCTCCAATTTGAAGTAACCACTGGTCAAAAGCTATTGATTCATATAATTCTACAACACTTCCCAAATTTTTCTTCAACCTCATATTTTATTGACATTTGTAAAAGCAAGTTTGCCAATTGTGTTCCCTTTTTAATATCAAATGTATTTTCTTGATTAATATTTAAAGGAATATCAAAACTTGAATGTGTTATTCTTCTTCCTGGCAACAACAGCGTAGCTATTCCCGATGTAGCAACTGCATGAACAATTTTTCTTTCACTTCTTAATTTTGCTATGATTATTGACCAAAGGTAGGTTTTTCTTGTTCCACCATATACATAAACAAAAAAAAAAAAAAAAAAAAAAAAGGTGGTCNAAAAAAAAAAAAAAAAAAAAAAAAAAAAAAAAAAAAGGTGCTCCTATTTGATGATTAACAAAATCAATAATTTCTTCATATATCTTTCTTTGACCATCATTGAGACCATTGTAAAAATCACTGTGCAAACTCATATTGCCATCTATGTCATAATTCGGCTCCTCAAAAAGTAATCTATTTTGTCTCTTACAAATCTAATAATGATCTGGAATTGGCATTTCATGAAATCAAACAAAGATTTGCCTACCTTTTTAATCAAATCCTCAATCTCAACCAATGCATAATTATGTAGCTATTTAGTATTGAATTTCACTGAACTTATTCCCGTTTTATTCTTAACAATGTACCCAATATCTTCAGATAACACATCTGCATTTGACCTCCACAAATCTCCTGGATTCACAACTTCATTGAATATCATAATAGTTACAAAGAGCTATTGCAATTGCGTTCTAGTGGCCCATATTGATGCTTCAGATAAACAGTCATTCCACTCTTTATCATCATCTGTCAGACCTAATGCATAACATGCATCTTTGTAAGTATGGTGTATTACTCCATTTATAGTTCTAATGTTTTCAAATGATGTTGCTCTTTTACTAAATTTAGCAGCATTCTTAAGTAATATCTATCACCATACCTGGATATGTGAAGAAAAATTTTCCAATACATCTCCTTTTTTTTGTCTAAACCATGTCCTATCTTTCTCAGTCCAAGCCCATTTTGTTGGAAATTCGGAATAGGTCAGCGACCTAGCATCTTCATATTTTTTGTTACACTTCATCTATTTTTAGTTAATTTTTTCTAAATAATAGCTTTGCTTCCATATATGTCAATAAACACTTATGTGGATGGAAGACTACTGATTGCTAGTTTTCCAGGTAGATTGGTGATCTTTCTACACCTGGTTCTTTGTAATACATATCAAATCGTAATATCCTACAGAAAGCTTCTATAGAAGAGATGTATCTGTAATTCCAACCATTGAATCCATTAATAATATATTTACAACAATCAAGATAAGCTTTTATTTCATCCTTCACCTTCAGATTTGTTGAATCATGATCGACTTGGTTATTGTTACCAATTTTCATAGAAACTATAATTCTGTCATATTCTTGTTAACATATTCTCCTTAACAATATTCTATTTAATAGGCTTGGCTTTGTACGACTCTAAGTTCTTCAAAGAAGATGGAATACCTTCTTTTCCTTGCCTTATTCATTGCTTGCATTATCTATTGCAACCACTAAACTCACTATATATATATATATATATGTAGAGAGAGAGAGAGAGAGAATTAGACGCCCTGATGACACCCAATGATAGAATAATATGAAAGAGAATGAGGAGTTAAGAATTTGACATTTTAGAATTGTCAAATTAGAGAGAGAAAATGATTAATTTAAAATTAATCAAATTTATTTGGCTTCCAAATTGAATATTAGATTTTCATAAAATGAATGGGCTTTCAAATATATTAGATATATTATTGGATATATTTAAATACATATTTGATATGAATTTAAGTAAATGGGCTCAGAAACCTAAATGGGCTAATTAAATGAATTAGATTATTAAACTAATTTGGGCCTTGTGGAATTAAATCAAGCCCAAGAAACACACATTTTTGTTGAAGTGCGTAGCGGAATGCGTAGCAAAGCCCAACAACCACATATTGTCCCCTTGGTATTACCTAGTAAACCAAGGCGGATTTGTTCGTCTCCAAGGGATGCATCCCCCATTTGAACCCAAGGCCTTAAGCAATTATCGTTCGATCTTGTGTGACATCATCTCCTTTTACCTGGAGTGATAAGTCCCTTCTTGACATTACACCCACTCTTAAATAGTTTATAGCATACCCAATCATAAGTGTATGACCCTAAGGATTATAGACGACAAACGTCAAAGCACCCCAATCTTCAAATGAGATAGCCATGTAAGTCTCAAGTCAAAAGATCACATAAACCTATCTTGATGGACCTCCCATAGATATTTAAGTAAAATACCAATGAGATTCTAAGTGAGTCAAGTCCAGTGAATCTATTCCTGCTCTATACAGCTAACAGTGTTTCCCTGCACTTGCATAAGCATCAAATACTTAAATGTGTGAGAATCATACTGTTATGCTCTCATAGCTAGTACAAATATAATATTAATCTATCCGTATTATTGATGTCCCGTCTCAATAGTACTTTGATTAAAGACAGTTTAATGATAATATCTTATAAGTGTCGATATTTATCTTACAATCACATCAACACAATACTATCATATATAGAGACTTTTATCATATTATAAAATATGTAATCCAATCATATTTAATAATAAAAGAGCAATTTTCTTTATCAGTAAATATCAAATATACATTGTGATTGCCTTAGGGCACATAAACCAACATATATATATTAGTTAGAGTTCTGATTCTTATCCCTTATGGATAAGTTGCTCGAATTGCCTGCACCATTTCGACTTAAACCATTAATCGTAGGTAAATCCGCTAGGCCAATAAAATGATGATGCATTAAAAAAGAGATCCAGTTTCTATTAACATAATGAATAATAAATTATAAAGAAAAAATTAATAAAATATGCATATATATTAAAAAAAGAATGAAATTACCTCCAAACAAACAAAGAAGATAAGGTATAAAGAATTAAACTTTTAACAATCAAACACATATATTCCTATATATATAGAAGTTGTATTTATTTCACTAAAACTTTGTAAATATCTATACATTAATGGTACAATTGAGTATTCATGAATGATAGCTAGACTTGCACACAAATTTAAGAAGTGATTTTTACTTATGTGAATGTGAAATGGTTGATACATTTATCTCTTGGTTTCTTAATTCGTTTCTAAAAATGGTTTTTATCTATTTTAATTTATAGTTCACCTAATGGAATTATATGTAAGTGATAAAGTTGGTACATTGTATTAATTATCTATAAATGATAAGGTTGGTACATTATATTTATAATTGTATTCAATACATCTAACCTTGCAATCCTACATCAAACCTTTTATTAAATCAAAATTTATTGATGAATCTATTTATATACATTTAATTATCTAAGATGAATCTATTTATATGCATTTATAAATATTTGTTTAATTTATAGTTCACCAAATGGATTATTAACTTTTGAAATTATTTTAGGAAAATTATCAAATAGCAAATGTGATTTGATATATTAAATCAAAATTTATTATCTAATAAGGGTCATAAGATGAATCTATTTTGATGTATTTAATTATATATCAGTAATAAGATTAGTAAATTGTATTTATAATTGTATTCAATACATGAAAACTTCCAATCCTACATCAAACCTTTTATTAAATTAAAATTTATTGATGAATCTATTTATATGCATTCAATTATCTAAGATGAATATATTTTTATGCATTTAATGATATCTAAGTGATAAGGTGGGTATATTGTATTTATAATTGTATTCAATTCATCTAACCTTATAACCTTATATCAAACCTTTCAAACTTACATGTCAAACATTCATAAGCCTGCATGGCAAATTCAAAATCATTCGTGGTATGACTAACTTCTCTTGCTTTAGAATTATATGGATTTTCAAGGTACTATATGGCACATATACAACTCCCTACTTCATAATTATATAGATATATAGATTTCTTTTCCTTATAGAAATGAACAATTTCAAATATCTCTCCAAGATGTGTTCTATAAAGTCCTAGTAATTTAAAAAATAACAAAAATACCCTAATTTTAGTTAAGTTGGGCGGATACTTGGGACAAATTTGTAAATTAATTTTAGTTAAGTTGGGCGGATACTTGGGACAAATTTGTAAAATTACATGATTTTAAATGACTTCCTTTAGAAAAGTCAGATCTATAAATGCACCGTAATCTTATTTGAGTGTTATATCTTTATAATTATTTATAATATCGTACAAAAAGAATTCATTATTTATTAACAAATTACATAAGTAAACGAATTAATTAATGAATAGATGTTGGTTCTTTCAATTCATTCATTTCATTTAGACCAACTATTTCATCGTTTAATTTATCTTTTAAAATTTATTGCAATCACGTTTAATATTCTTGTTGTATGGTACTACGAGATTTAGAAAGTAAAATTAAAAATAAACAATTAGTTAAATAAAACAAAACTCAACGGCTTAAATATTTATATAATATTAAAAAATTTATAGTCTTATTGACTTTTTTTTTTCTTTTTGAAGTATCAATGGATTTAGATGGGTTTTTTTTTTTTTTTAATCTAATTAATAATTTGAGTTTGAAAGCACATGTTATGTTTATTAAAAATAATATAAGATCATTCAAAAAGTATTTTAGTTTAAAAAATTAGGCGTATAATCAACTTTGTAACTAGTGTAGAACCACTCTAACAAAAAAATAAGTCTACTCATTTAGAAATAAATGGATCCTATTCTATGAGTTTATATCATTCTTGGGATAATCATTTCACTTTAGGTTGTCTCAGAATTATATACACGCACATATATATATATATATATATGAAATCATTATTAAAACTTTTTTTAAGTGAAATCATCGCTAAACCATTTTATGATTTGTATGTTTTCTTTTGGTAACACTATACGAACAAATTGATGATGCTATTACATCTCAAATTGCTTTTTTATTTTCTTTCTTTTACGATAGAAGATACGAAAGTTCATAAGCTTGAAATTGATGTTGTTATATGTGAGAAGAAGTAATTGCTAGGGTAAATAATAAAAAAGCTTTTAGTTCATTCACTCAGTATATATAAGGTTAGTTTTTGTAAGGTTTGAAAAGGTTAGGAACGCCGTTGATTAAACTTAGTTTCTTCCGGATTGTTTCAAAAACCTTAAGGTAGTTCATAAAATTTCTCTGTATATTTATTCAAAGCAAAAACGTATTTCATCCAATCTAAGAATTTTCTTTTGTCACAGAGAAAATGAAACCAATTACTACCAATTCACAGAATGAAATATTTACATGGTTGTTCTTTAGTCTTAAGTTACCAAAAGCACAATGTGGCCACTTTATGATCATAATTCATTAAACAGTAGTCTTCTAATATTATGAACATATAGACTCAAAATTTCTCCTACACGATGTATCATTATATCCATCTAATGCAGTCACTTGATCGAGAGCATCTGATCAATTTGACCATCCTGGTTGTACATCTCCACGATTTTCTTTGCATATGTAGGCATGTGCTTGTCAGCTCTGCATGTATTGAGATTAGAACTATTAATAATATAGCAAAGCCTTACAACGAGATTGATTATGGCTACAATTTACCTTTGTTTTCCCCAAGCTCGGTTTACATGCAAGTAGTTCCTGATGGTATGATAATCAAGTGAATAACGAGCAAATTCCAATCCTTTCGGACCAATCTACACCGAAAGTTCTAGGTAAGAATAAGAGAATGCTTTTGTTTGCTCTTACTGTATACATTGTGAAGAGGGATCTTTACCAGGTTGAGTAAAAATGCTATCAAATTGCCAATGAACTTCGGGGCAGGTTGAGAAGGACCCTTCCCTGACAAGAGAGAATTCAAAGAGAGAATGTGAGCTTCATCATAGATACAGTTCCTTTTCTACAGTGAATATTCAGACTTTGAGATGCAGGAATGGTACAAAGAAAAGGAGAAAAAAGGAGACAAAATAATTGTTTCTCTAGTTAATTTAAACAGTTTGGATGATGTCTATATATTCTGTAGATCAGAAGGTCCAAATTCTGTGTCATGGAATCTTTTGAAAGTCAGTTCATATAATGACAACCCTGACATCACCAAACTGACTTCTTTCCAGTTAAGGCGCCTGAAATGCATACATAGAGTATAAAGGTTAAGTAGTACAAAGATCTTCATCAAATAACGACGAAGAGGATTCATACACACCCATCTTAGCATTATCATCTGCCTTAACAGTCTCCATAACAAATGGGTGCCGTTTACCCTGAAATAGAATAGTCATCATTTTCGGTCAGCTGTTCTATTTTAGTAAATTCCTAAAATGAACAGAGCAAGATAGAGCTTTGGCTTTTACACTGCTGGTAGTTGGAATAATCTCCAAAAGGTTTTCCACCAAATTGAGCATTTCCTTTCCACGTTCATTTCTGCAATTTGAGGCAACGGATAAAAGGAAAAGAACACGAAAATTTTAGTTTTTATGGAAAGAATGATGGAAATTTGATGGAACCAAGCAGCTGAAATTACAGAATTTAGCTACTATGCTTTGCAAACAGAAAAACAAAAAGATATAACC